>JAKJMR010000412.1:115562-136218 GCA_024449315.1 Daboia siamensis | reverse complement strand
GATGACCTTTTTGGGAACTGCCATGGCTGGCACAAAAACATCTAACATTATCACTATCATTATCCAGTGCATTTTGATGATGCAAATTTTGGCATGATTTCTGAAACTAAACATTATTGTATGGGACTACAGGGAAAAGATAAAGAGAAAGAGAAGAATAAAAATAGGGACTTTAGAGCCATTTGAAGTAAAGGCATCTCCCATATTGCATACTTTTTATTAGATGACTAGAGAAAACACCCCAAAATATTGAGAATATCATTTTAGACAGTTTTTGATAGTTGTTAAGAAACACCTGCAGATCTTCTATCATGTTAATAGTCTTGATCAAAGCATATTCTATGATACTTATTATTTCATGGAGTCATTAAAGGTAAAGATAAAGGTTCCCCCGCACATGTGTGCTAGTCATTTCTGACTCTAGGGGCCAGTGCTCATCTCCGTTTCAAAGCCGAAGAGCCAGCGCTTGTCCGAGGATGTCTCCGTGGTCATGTGGCTGGCATGACTAGACGCCAAAGGCGCACAGAACACTGTTACCTTCCCACTGGAGTGGTCCCTATTTTTCTACTTGCATTTTTACGTTGTTTCGAACTGCTAGGTGGGCAGAAGCTGGGACGAGTAACAGGCGCTCACTCTGTTACACGGCATTCAGGATTCAACCTGCCAAACTGCCGACCTTCTGATCGACAAGCTCAGCGTCCTAACCCACTGAGCCACCGCGTCCCTCTATGGAGTCATTAGTGAGGCCATTTGAGCTCCCTACATGAAACCAGAAATTCCAGAAAAACAAAATAACAACCATCATTTAAACCATTGTAAACATACCAACCCCTTCATGGATTACTGCCTTGTCATGGCGAAGGGGCTTGCATAATTCAATGAAGCTATGAGCTATGCCGTGCAGGGCCACCCAAGACGGAAAAGTCATAGCAGAGAGTTCTGACAAAACATGATCCACTGGAGAAGGAAATGGCAACCCACTCCAGTATCTTTGCCATGAAAACCCTATGGACAGTACATGACACTGAAAGATGAGCCCCTCAGGTTGGAAGGCGTCCAATATGCTACTGGGGAAGAACAGAGGGCTAGTACTAGTAGCGCCAGAAAGAATGAAGTGACTGGGCCAAAGCCGAAAGGACACTCAGTTGTGGATGTGTCTGGTGGTGAAAGGAAAGTCTCATGCTGTAAAGATTTTTTCTCCATAGGAACCTGGAATGTAAGATCCATGAATCAAGGAAAGCTGGACGTGGTCAAACAAGAGATGACAAGACTAAACATTGACATCTTAGGTATCAGCGAACTAAAATGGACAGGAATGGGTGAATTTAATTCAGATGACCATCAGGTATACTACTGCGGGTAAGAATCCTTCAGAAGAAATGGAGTAGCCTTCATAGTCAATAAAAGAGTAGGAAAAGCAATACTGGGAAACAATCCCCAAAATGACAGAATGATCTCAGTTCGAATCCAAGGCAAACCATTCAATATCACAGTAGTCCAAGTCTATGCCCCAACCACCAGTCCTCAAGAGGATGAAATTGACCGGTTCTATGAAGCCCTACAACACCTTATAGAATTAACACCCAAAAATGATGTCCTTATCATCATGGGGGATTGGAATGCTAAAGTAGGAAGCCAAAAGATAACTGGAATAACAGGCAAGTTTGGCCTTGGAGTACAAAATGAAGCAGGGCACAGGCTGATAGAATTTTGTCAAGAGAATATGATGGTGATAGCAAACACTCTTTTCTAACAACCCAAGAGACGGCTCTACACATGGACATCACCAGATGGTCAACACAGAAATCAGATTAACTATATGCTCTGCAGCCAAAGAAAGAGAAGCTCTATACAGTGAATAAAACCAAGACCAGGAGCTAACTATGATTCAGACCATGAGCTTCTCATTGCAAAGTTTAGGCTTAAACTGAAGAAAGTAGGGAAAAGCCACTCAGTTATGAATTAAATCATATCCCTGTTGAATATACAGTAGAGGTGACAAATAGATTTAAGGAATTAGATCTGATAGACAGAGTGCCTGAAGAACTATGGACAGAGGTTCGCAACATTGTACAACAGGTAGCAACTAAAACCATCACAGAGATAAAGTTGGTGGAGCAATGGGCTAATGCCTCCTTAAGTAACACCAGCTGCCTGCAATTAGTGCAGGTTCGCATCCAACCAGGCTCAAGGTTGACTCAGCCTTCCATCCTTCCGAGGTAGGTAAAATGAGGACCCAGATTGTTGGGGGCAATAAGCTGACTTTGTAATAATGCCACTTGGGGTGTGTGTGAAAGCCCTAATAAGCAGGCATATACATAGAATGAAGGCTACTGCTAAGCTTGTAAGCCGCTCTGAGTCTTCGGAGAAGGGCGGGATATAAATGGAATTAAAATAAAAAATAAAAAATAAAATAAAAATGCAAGAAAGCAAAATGGCTGTCTGAGGAAGCTTTACAAATAGCTGAGGAAAGGAGGGAAGCAAAAGGCAAGGGAGAAAAAGAAAGATACGCCCAATTGAATGAAGAATTCCAGAGAATAGCAAGAAGAGATAAGAATGCCTTATTAAATGAACAGTGCAAAGAAATAGAAGAAAACAATAGAATAGGGAGGACCAGAGATCTTTTCAAGAAAATTGGAGAGATGAAGGGAACGTTTCATGCAAAACTGGGCATGATAAAGGACCAAAATGGCATGGACCTAACAGAGGCAGAAGAGATTAAGAAGAGGTGGCAAAATTACACAGAAGAACTATACAAGAATGAGCTTAAAGTCCCTGATAATCACAATGAGGTGGTCACTGACCTTGAGCAAGACATCTTGGAATGTGAAGTGAAGTGGGCCATAGAAAAGCTGAGCAACAACAAAGCTGGTGGAGGTGACAGTATTCCAGCTGAGCTATTCAAAATCTTAAAAGATGATGCAGTAAAAGTGCTACACTCAATTTGCCAGCAAATTTGGAAAACTCAACAGTGGCCACAGGATTGGAAAAGATCAGTTTACATTCCAATTCCAAAGAAAGGCAGAGCCAAAGAATGTTCAAACTATCACACCATTGCACTCATTTCACATGCTAGTAAAGTTATGCTTAAAATCCTACAAGCTAGACTCCAGCAGTATGTGGATCGAGAACTACCAGAAGTACAGGCAGGATTTTGAAGAGGCAGAGGAACTAGAGATCAAATTGCCAACATATGCTGGATCATGGAGAAAGCTAGAGAGTTCCAGAAAAACATCTACTTCTGCTTCATTGACTATGCTAAAGCTTTTGATTGTGTGGATCACAATAAACTGTGGAAAGTTTTTTATAAAATCCCATTTATATCCCACCCTTCTCCGAAGACTCAGGGCGGCTTACAATCTAAAGCACAAATCAATGTGTTTAACAATATCCTTCATTCTATGTATATGCCTGCTTATTAGGGCTTTCGCCCCCCCCCCCCAGCAGCATTATTACAAAGTCGTTTTATTGCCCCCAACAATCTGGATCCTCATTTTACCTACCTTGGAAGGATGGAAGGCTGGGTCAATCTTAAAGAGATGGGCATACCAGACCATCTTATTTCTCTCTTGAGAAATCTATATGCGGGCCAAGAAGTAACAGTGAGAACTGGACATGGAACCACTGATTGGTTCAAAATTGGGAAAGGAGTCCGGCAAGGCTGTATACTGTCACCCTGCCTATTTAACTTATATGCAGAGCACATCATGAGAAAGGCAGGGCTAGATGATTCAAAAGTTGGAATTAAGATTGCCAGAAGAAATATCAACAACCTAAGATATGCAGATGATACTACTCTAATGGCAGAAAGTGAAGAAGAACTAAAGAGCCTCTTGTTGCGGGTGAAGAAGGAGAGTGCAAAACTTGGGTTGAAACTTAACATTAAGAAAACCAAGATCATGGCATCCAGCCCTCTCAATTCCTGGCAAATAGATGGGGAAGAAATGGAGGTAGTGACAGATTTTATTTTCCTGGGCTCCAAGATCACTGCAGATGGGGACTGTAGCCAAGAAATTAAAAGACGCTTGCTCCTCGGGAGGAAAGCAATGGCAAATCTAGACAGCACACTAAAAAGCAGAGACATCACCCTGTCAACAAAAATCTGTATAGTCAAGGCTAAGGTCTTCAGAGTTGCAATGTATGGCAGTGAAAGCTGGATCATAAAAAAGGCTGAGCGCCAATGAATTGAGGCCTTTGAACTCTGGTGCTGGAGAAGACTCCTGCGAATCCCTTGGACTGCAAGGCGATCAAATCTGTCAGTCCTAGAGGAGATCAACCCTGACTGCTCTTTAGAAGGCCAGATCCTGAAGCTAAAACTCAAAAACTTTGGCCACCTAATGAGAAGGAAGGATTCACTGGAGAAGAGCCTAATGCTGGGAAAGATTGAGGGCAATAGAAGAAGGGGACAACAGAGAATGAGGTGGCTGGATGGAGTCACTGAAGCAGTAGGCGTGAGCTTAAATCGACTCCAGAAGATGGTGGAGGATAGGAAGGCCTGGAGGAACATTGTCCATAGGGTTGTGATGGGTCGGAGACGACTTCGCAGCTAACAACAGCAACAAAACATACCAAGCAATTTTATGGACATTTCAGATTCTGGAACTTCATGATATTGCAGTATAAGTCTGTCCCTTATGCTGGTTGATCAACCTTCATGTAGCACATTTAAAAAAAGGCAGAAATGGGGCTTTCATTTATTTTCATTATTAGCCTATGAACATCAGTTGATTTTAAATACCTATCAGAAGTATAAGAACTTATTTTTTGTACATGTAAAGCTTAATGCCACACATACACTCATCTACTCTTTCTTCTCTATTTCCTATGTCACATTTCATCAGACAAAATTAGAACACTTTACATTTAGCTGTTTCTTCTTCATGCAGGCTTCTTCACATTTTCAAATCCAGAACTGTCTCTGATAAAATAAAGAGTAAACAAACTGTCATAAAGAGAGGCAAATGAAAGCAAAATACAAACCTCTTCAAAGTTAGTTGCCAGTTTCTAAATTAATCTGACATGATAATGAAATATTAAAGACTGTACATGAATGTCTGAGCTGTGTGTCATTTGCTAAATGTATTCTTCTATGACAAACTAGGATTGTCTTTTCATGATTATCCTTGAGGCCCACAGCTGCAGCCATAAAGGGTTTAGCCCACAGGAAAAAAAACAAGTTTAGCTTTTCCAAATTTGAATGATTTAGGATGTAAATGGGTTGGGATACAACTGATATAATATTATGAAATAATATATGATATCATGTATGACACATGATATATGGTTGTAAATCATATTAGGAGGACAGAAAGCTTATCTTCCTACTGACCTCCTCCAAACTATGTTCAATATGTTATACCTGCATTTTCTTTAAAACTATTTTACCTTTTTGGTAAGAAGTCCTCAAATCAACATGAGTCCTTTGCTTTAGAGGTGAAGTGTCCAGACAGAGACCACTGCAAGCAGTTACCTCCATATGGTTTGATGTTAGGTACCATAGATTTGTTGTGTTATAATAGGGATCCCCAGGAACTGGGCCACACAAGCAAGTGAAGCCCTATCTGTTCATGTGCAGGATCCAAGCAGTGTACCAAACCACATCCCTGATCCATGGAACCAGACCCTGGCATCCAAAAGGTTGGGTGCTGCTGTGTTATAAGCAGTCTACATTTTTTTCCAGTCTACACATCTGAGTAACAAAGCATTGTGGATGTCAATATAATCCATAAGAATTTGATAATCAGTGCTGATTCTATTGCAAAAGAAATCATTTGTCTAATATCCTAGATTTGTTGTCCTTCAGATGTTGTTGGACCATAACATGGTTCACAATGAACAAACCTATTCCAGATGCAGTTTAGATGCATCAGTACAGCTACTTCTTCTCCACCTTTAGTCAATGTTAAAAAAGGACATCACATAATTCAGGATTCTGTTCTTTACTCTTTTCCAAGAGCTTTATGTCCATAAGATCAGTAAGGTGGATAACATTATGAATGGATGCTCTAAAATATTATTAGATGTATGCTATTAAAATCTCTTATTTAGAAAGGAAACATCATCTTTTTAAAAAACAACAACAACCCCAACAATGATTAATTGATGTTATGATGTCAGTTAATCATTTAGGTGAAGTGTCTTTTGAGCACAACTCCAGATAACTTGATGGATTTGTCCTTTCAGTTTTCAGGGCACACCATAGAAGTGATTTGAGCTTGTCTTCTTTCAGGGCGTTTTTTTTAAAAACACCTTCCAAATTAAAGCCTTTAGTGTCTTCCATCTTGCTACTAAGATTTGACACTGCTTAATTCCAACTTGATGAGACGCGGTGGCTCAGTGGGTTAAGATGCTGAGCTTGTCGATCAGAAGGTTGGCAGTTTGGCGGGTCGAATCCCGAGTGCCGCATAGCAGAGTGAGCACCTGTTACTCGTCCCAGCTTCTGCCAGCCTAGCAGTTTGAAAGCACATAAAAATGCAAGTAGAAAAATAGGGACCACTGCGGTGGGAAGGTAACAGCGTTCTGTGTGCCTTTGGCGTCTAGTCATGCCGGCCACATGACCACGGAGATGTCCTCAGACAAGCGCTGGCTCTTCGGCTTTGAAACAGAAATGAGCACCGGCCCCTAGAGTCGGAAACGACTAGCACGCATGTGCAGGGGAACCTTTACCTTTTTTACCTTTAATTCCAACTCACATGAATTATTTTTATTTTTTATGTTATCATAATGTTCAATTTATTATTTATTTGTTTATTTATTTCTCAAGAAAGGAATCTGGTTTTACTAATTTTGTAGTATGTTAACCGTACTTATTATGTCTGATCCCAGAATACTGGCTGATTCTTGATTTTTCTTTTTTTTAAGTACACAAGAAATGCCAGTTTGAAAGGGGAATTGTGCTTAATAATCAATAGTATTTCTTATTTGGAGTATGGAATTAAGTTAAATATTAAAGGAAATAATTCATAGTTAAGAAAATCAACTATGTAATGGTTAAGGCACCAAGCTAGAAACCAGGACATTCTTAGTTTGGGTCTTGTTTTAAGCATGAAGCCAGATGGGTGACCTTGAATCAGTCTCTCTCTCTCTCTCTCTCTCTTTCTCTCTCTCTCTGTCTCTCTCTCTCTCTCTCCCCTAGAAAAGTTTATTAACTCAGAACTGAAGCAGCCCTAATGGCTGCTGCACAGCTATTTATATTGTTGGCCTCTAGGTGGCAACCAATAGGTTTAAAGTAACAGTTTCCTGCCCAAAGCCTAATTATCTGTTGGAGACAGCCAGTCTGGCTTTCAGTAACAGCAACCATTAAGCAATACAGTAATCTAGGTCAGACATTAAGCAAGTGATTAAAACAGTTATGGCCAATACATTACAGTAAGTGTCAAAGCTTTCTCCATTACATTTAGATTATTGTTTTTTTCTGAAATGTTGGCACATGGTCTTTCAGTGCTCATTGAATGGATGGGGAGAAACAGGCTTCATCTCAGTCCCGCCAAGACTGAGTGGCTGTGCATATCGGCATCTCGGGCTAACCAGACTATTCCACCTCTAACGATGGGGGGCTGAGGTGTTACCCCCCATTGATAGGGCTCGCAACTTGGGTGTCCTCCTGGATTCACGACTCAATTTTGAAGACCATATAGGAGCCATGATCAGGGGGGCTTTTGCCCAGGTTTGCCTGATGCACCAGTTGCAACCCTATTTGGACCGAGATGCCCCTACGCACAGTCACTCACGTGCTCGTGACCTCCCATTTAGACTACTGCAACGCTCTCTACATGGGCTGCCCTTGAAGACCACTCGGAGGCTTCAGCTGGTGCAGAATCCCGATACTCCCATGTAACATCTCTACTCCGCGAGCTGCATTGGCTCCCAGTTGGAACACCTGCTGCCGGCATCAAGCTCCCTTCGTCCAGTGCACTCCCACAGGGAGGGTCTTCTCAGAGTGCCACCGGTAAGAGATTGCCGGCGGACAACACCCAGGGATAGGGCCTTCTCAGTGGGTGCGCCCGCCCTTTGGAACCAGCTGCCAGTGGAGCTTAGGACTGCCCCCAACCTTCGTTCATTCCACCGGGACCTGAAGACCTGGCTCTTTGAGCTCTCTGGCCCAGGCTGAGAATTTTAATTTTAATTTTAAATTTAACTGGGGTTTTATTTATTCAGGGACGGATATAATTTTTTAAATTGTTTTTAACTTTTGTATTTTTTGTTTTAATCATCCTGTAAACCGCCCTGAATCCTTCGGGAAAGGGCGGTATATAAATGTAATAAAATAAAATAAATAAATAAATAACAGTAAGGAATAACTTTAGCTATCTAATTTAAATCTAAAAGTTGGCCTTCTCTAGGTAACACTTGTCAAATTGATGTGTGTGTATGTGTGTGTGTGTGTGTCTGTGTGTGAAATGTTTGTTAAGTATTTAGAATGCACTTGCTTGGTTTCAAACACGGGACAAATCTTATTTCCTGTTTCAGCCTAGCCCAAGGCCATCTACAGGCAGTAGCCACAGCAGTGGCATATGAGCAGTGGCATATGTGTGTGTGTGTGTGTGTATTGTTAACAAAGAGGTGCCTTAACTGACTTTGGTAATTTTATTTTAATAAAATCAATTTTTGGGAAATCTTTATACTCTAATGATCTGTTTGTTTATTTACCAGTTTTGTAGTTTATCTATGGAAAAGAATAAGCGAGACAATGGAGGAAAAAAAGAAAAAGAAGAGTTTCTTTTTTATATATAATATTTTTTATTAATTTTCTGTATTTACAATTCATAAGTGCTTAGTAAACAATGTGTTGTCTGGGTCCAGTTTGCTTAATAATACACATTAAGTTCCTAATCTCTACCCTGTTTTTCCAGCCATTGATAAAATGCATCCCATATTTGAAAATATTCTGAATCTTCTTTTTCTTTAATTTTCAATGTCAGTCAGTCCATTTCTGCACAGTCCAGTATTTTCTTGATTATCTCTTCTTCAGATGGTATTTCTTCATTTTTCCAGTTCTGGGCAAATACAATTCTTGCTGCTGTTAATATATGCAAAATCAAATATATAGTTTCTTTATCATGTTTTTTTCTGATATTATACTAATAAAAATAATTCTGGTTTAAAAACTACGTTTTCTTAACATCTTTTCTAGACAAGTATGTATTTTTGTCCAAAACTTTTCACTTTAGGGCATTTCCACCAAATATTATAGTATGTGCCCTAAAGCAAAATAGTACATGTCTCCAGCAGAGCAGATTAAAGGGATGAACACAGCTGTGCTGAGATTCTTTGTTGCTCTATTAGAAATAATACTTTCTTTGACTAAAGTATTTTCATTTAACAAGGGGTTTCATTTTGAATGCTTTGTTCTCTGTTTGTTTTTCAGCCTTTATTTTATTTATTTATTTAATTAATTTATAGACTGCCCAGCTCCTAAATGACTCATATCCACACAGGAGTTAAAGAACAATGACCAAAAACTCAGGGCAATTAGATTTTAAAATTATGAATGCATTAATTTGTTTGCCTATCCTCAATACCCCTCATAGCAGAGATAATGCAGACTCTGCAGTATGTCAAAAGTGATGAGTTAAATAGCTTTATCAGTGCAAAAATCTATATTTTAGACATTGTATCAGAAGGTGGCAGCCTTTAATTAAATTTAGCTGTATCCAAAACTAAGCAAGGTTGGACACAGCTAGCATTTGGGGAACAGCAATGTTATAGATTAGATGGAAAGAAAACAGGAACAGATGGGTGGCACCTGTTAAATTTGGAAATCAAATGGTTCTAAAGAAATTCAGAATAAAAAATGGTTACACCTATATAAATATCCACCAATAACTGCTTTCATACAATCCTTGGTGGTGAGTGACAAGACTGCTGTGGATGAAAGAGAATTTTTCTTTTCTTTTCAGATAAGAAGAGAGTTTTTTGTAGATGTTAAAGTATCAGCTATAAACCAGGAAACTGTGAATTCTCGTTGCGTCTTAAACAAAAAGCCAGCTTGATAATCTTGGCCAGACAATCTCTCTTAACCCTGAGAAAGAGACAATGGCAAATCACTTCCCAAAAAATCTTGCCAACAAAACTTCAGAAACTAGTTCAGGAAGCTACCAGGAGTCAAAAACTAGCACACATACCTCATATTAAACATAGCTTGAACTAGAAATGTCAAATCTTTGAAATTTTCATCTGGATAAGCAAATGGGATTTCTAAAATAAAATTAAAGGGAAATTTATCAAGAACTACAATGCACATTACTGCAGAAAGAGCCCATTAGGAAAGAAGATGAAAAGGGATCAAGGATGTTAGTGCTATGGTCAATCTTTTTATAATTTTTTAAAAATATTTTGTGACATATATCTATGCCATCTCTCCTCACTATCTATTCTCTGCACTGATCTAATGGAATCCTCAGGACAAGGAACGTTGGTTCCCTTCTTTTTAATCTGGAAGATATTTTTATCTCTGAAAAAACCCTCATCACGCTTTTATTCAGATTCCTTTGAAATAAGTATATATATGCTCGGAATTTATTTCCCCCTTTCCTTTTCTGCCAGCTGCTCAACACTCTCAAGATCACATTCTTTAAATTCTTTATTTAGAAATCCTTTCCATGGTTTACTTATTCTTCAGATTTTCTTCACTTTCCCAATGTTTTCTGCAACTAATATTTCTTAAGCAAACCCTGCTCTCCATTTGATGGTCCAGGTGGGCTAAAGAAATCAAAAGGCTAAAACAACAAACACTCTTCAGATCTGCAGTCACACTTTTCCCTATAGCCAGACCTCAGTTCTAAAGTGTCCTTTTGTGTTTTTGCTTTCGAAGTGTTACATTCTAAATATCTACCAAAGGAACAGGGTTTACATTGAATTATCACTACTTTGTCAGTCTGCTCTCCCCTTTCCTACTCCTGTGGATGCCATTGCAAATGCATCATTTAGAATGAAAATACTTAGAATAATTCCAATCACTCCTTGCTTATTTCATGGTTTTAATAGTGAAGTTGATGTACATTAATGGTTGGAAGGGAGAGACTGATTTTTTTTAAAAAAAATGCTGTTTCTGGTTAACAGGTTTTGTCAAAATGCAACTATGGCTTTAATTTGTAAATATTTAAATAAAACGCTTTTTCACAGCTACATACTAACTGAAGGTCTAGGACTGGGCTGACGGTGTGTGTGCCCACAGAGAGGGCTCTGCGTGCCAACTGTGGCACCCATGCCATAGGTTCGCCACCATGGACCTAGCATATTTGTAGCAAGTGCAAATTGGTTTCAGTTGCTTGAACGACTGGTATGAAATAAAAGGACTGGGGCAAGGATGCAAAGCTTTTATGTAACAAGGGATAAACAAAGAAAGCATGAAAAGAAGAGCTGGCAAAGAAAGCAACTCATCTTAAGGAAAATATTTAAACAGACGGACATGACCAATGTGACAATGATCAGTTGAAAGAAATGTAGATAGCACCTGAATTATAATAAATGGAGAAATAAAAATAATATAGACGTCAGAGTCTACTATCATTGACCAAACCAAGGGGAAGACATGAATGCCACTTCAGAAGCAAACTATATAATGAACGGTTGCTGGAATTGGGTATGTCTAGTTTAATGAAGAGAAGGACTAAGAGTGACATGATAGCACTGTTCCAATATCTCAGGGGTTGCCACAAAGAAGAGGGAGTCAAACTATTCTCCAAAGCACCTCAAGGCAGAACAATAAGAAATGGATTGAAAATAATCAAAGAGAGAAGCAACCTAGAACTAAGGAGAAATTCCCTGACAGTTAGAACAATTAATCTGTGGAACAGTCTGCCTCCAGAAGTTGTGAATGTTTTAACACTGGAAGTTTTTAAGAAGAGACTGGACAACCATTTCTCTGAAATGGTATAGGGTTTCCTGTATGAGCAGGGGGTTGGACTAGAAGACCTCTAAGGTCCATCATCATCATCATCATCATCATCATCATCATCATCATTATCATCATTGTTGTTGTTGCTGTTGTTGTTGTTATCTTTAGATACTTCAGAAAGTCATTAATATTGACAAGTACAAGTTTTTCAAAAAGCATTTGACTAGCCTAGCTGCCTAATTTCTGAAGTATAGCACACATAGATTATTTACCCTTAACTTACTATGAGCAGATTTATTTTATGAAGTAGAAATAATAGGATCATTGTGGGAAAGTGCTGGAGTTATTTTGTTTGAAATGAAATTAATGCTAAAACTAGTTTAGTTAATGCTAAAACCCCATAATACTGGATTGTTTATTTTAGAGAAAATTAATAATGAGCATAATCTAACATGTATTTTAGAAACTGGGGAGAAAATGGTTAAAGGAGGAAGAGGAATTTAAAAATTCAAAGGCATTATAGCAAGGATTTCAATACATAAAAAGCTAATGGGAAAATTGCTCCTGATGAGTGGTGGCCTTGAAAGTCAATACAATTTCAGTTAGTTCTAATGAGGAAAATGAATAGATGCAGACAGAAATGTAATATGACAGCATAACAAATAGGTGAAAATAGGAACAGTTTGCAAAAAAGATTTAAGAAGTCAGTTTAGAATCACAGTGGTGAAGCCAAAATGACTGAAGTTCTGAAGGATAATAGAAATATTTTTCCTTCTGGAAAAGAGAAAGAAAGGGGGAATTTGGGGATGAGACGCCAAAGGAAGAAATAATGGAAATAAAAGCATCAAAACTGGATAGAAATGAAATTGCGGGAAAATGTAACAGAACATGAAAAGAAAGAGAAAACCTTCCTATGTAGATGTCACAAAAGGGACTCAATCACCAGGAAAAGTTCTTCCAACCAAGAGATAATTTTTCACTTTAATCTTCAAAGGTGTCAACTTTTGCACATCTGCAACAGTGAAGTCTGCAGCATATTGCATCTCTTGCTGATGTCTTTGTGGTCAACAGTTTCCTAACCCCCAATTCAGATATAATTATTCAGGAAAGCAAAATGAAATAACCTGGATGAGTTTCAGAAATGGGTTTTAAATATACAGAGTGAAATTTCACATGCAAAATGAAATGTTTTGGAAATGGAAAGCAAATGCTTATACCACTATAGTTAAGATATAATCCATAAGGCAATCCAACCGAGGCCATCAGAACTGTTAGATGTTTTTGTGCCAACCATGGCAGTTCCCCAAGAAAGTCATCAGATGGGAGCAAAGAGGCATCTTTGCTCCCCCTGGTGGGTCAGGGGTCTCCGGCCCCTGCAGCCCCATTGAAGAGAGTTAATGGCCCTCCAGCCCCCTCACTCTCATTTGTAAGGGAGGGGCTGGGGACCCCCATAAAAACCTCTGCTCAGGGGCTGCTCTCTCTCTTGTTGCTTTCTTGTTCAAGCTCCCTCTGGGATGATCCATGAGCTCAATCCAGGCATGGATGCCTCCATGCCAGGGAACTCTTTCTATTTACTTTATCATTAAATAAAGCTTCATCTGATTGCATCCCTGCATGCTGCCTTTTTCTTGGAAGCACCTCAACGAACCATTGGTCTCATGAGGCCATCTCACAAGAACTAAAAAGGATGGCAAGCAAGAATGCATATTAGCCCATTCATATTTAGTTTTTATATCAACTCCATGATAGGCTATCTCTTCAATAAAATCTTTCAGCCCCTCACTGAATCTTGCTGGAAGACATATCTTTGTT
This sequence comes from Daboia siamensis, assembly GCA_024449315.1. Classification (NCBI taxonomy): domain Eukaryota; kingdom Metazoa; phylum Chordata; class Lepidosauria; order Squamata; family Viperidae; genus Daboia; species Daboia siamensis. Next base: position 122,567 of record JAKJMR010000412.1, on the reverse strand, counting down.
TTACTTTATGCAGACAATGCAGCAATACTTTCAAGAACATCTATTGGCCTTAAAAGATCATTGAGAGCACTAGCACAGTATTGCAGGGAAGACCACCTAGTATTCAATTATCAGAAAACCCAAGTTATGACATTTGCCAAAAGGCCCAAGAACTATTCCTAGATGGTTACAAGATTGAGCAGGTCTTCTGTTTCAAATAACTGAGGGTAGTAAGAAGGTAAATGTTATGCTTTATTAGCAATAGCTGATAATGTATAGTTGTCAAAACCCACCTCAACCCACTTCTTAAGAAAGCAGCGCTCTTGGAGACAGGGTTTTCTAAGCAGAATCTTTTACTAAGAAATAGGAGATAGGAGGCATACTAGACAGGATCTGAAGGATTCCCTTACATCTTGATAGTTTTAAAATGCCCCCAAGCAAACTCCACCCCACAGTTCATTTGGTCAGTTCCAGATCAGCCAATCTCCAGGTGGTAAGTCCATCACGGGAAAAGAAAGATAACAATCTGTTTGCAGCATGATCCTTAAGTAACACCAGCTGCCTGCAATTAGTGCAGGTTCGAGTCCCACCAGGCTCAAGGTTGACTCAGCCTTCCATCCTTCCGAGGTAGGTAAAATGAGGACCCAGATTATTGGGGGCAATAAGCTGACTTTGTAATAATGCCACTTGGGGGGGGGGGCAAAAGCCCTAATAAGCAGGCATATACATAGAATGAAGGCTATTGCTAAGCACATTGATTTGTGCTTTAGATTGTAAGCCGCCCTGAGTCTTCGGAGAAGGGCGGGATATAAATGGGATTAAAATAAAAAAATAAAATAAATAAAATTTCCACAGCTCCTCACACTTCCTTTGGAGAAACAAACCAGATCCCAGAGGGTTGAATTTCTTCCCCCCACCCCCTTTTCTAGTTGCCTGGTAAGTTCAGAGAGAATGCCTAGTATAGAAAGCAATTGGTTACATCATAATGGATAGCAGACAGGTGGAATAAACAAAAGGTTACATTTAATGGATGAAGTGAAAACAATAAAGCCCCATGCCTGTTCCCTCTCCCCCTTGGGAATGGCAGTATCCAGGGGAAGGTGAGTTTTATTTTTTTCATAGAGGAGATAGTTAGAAATGAAATATAAATGGATTCTGACAATAGTAATACTACAGGTGAGAACTATAAGTCAATATTTAGCTTGATTTACACTAGAGCAGGCCTGTCAAACTGCCGGCCTGTGGGCCAGATGCATCATGCTGAAACTGTGGCCACCCCATTGCTAGCAATGGAAAAAAAGTTTTTTTTTGTTACCCCTTTTGTCTTTTGCTGCCGTGAATGCTGATTAGAGGCTTAAATGGACTTGTCTACGAATATGACATGATTGGTGGAAGCTTTCTCTTCCCTGAAAAAGTTAGTGTATTGCTTTGCGGATATTGACGGATATTGATGTGACTCCTTTCTTTCTTTTTTTCTACCTAAAGAGCAGAAGTGAAATTATTAGAAGGAAGTACGGGGTTTGTGATAAAATTTCTGGGAAGGAGTCAACCTCCTGGGACAAACTGAAATGTCTTTAACGACAACGTCAACTAAAACCTTAAGGAAGGCCCCTACCTTGACAACAGCGGCCTCTCCACTTATGACGCCACCAGGGGTTAGGAAGTCAATGGAGAGCCTACCAGCGACAGAAAAATCTGCTACAATTCAAGTGATTTATACGATGTTACAAAATATGCAGGACATAATGGAGAGGAATTTTGACAGCTTGAAGGCTGAGTTGGGGGACATGAGAGACGAGATGAAGGAAATTAAAGGAAAATTGGGTGCAGTCCAGGTGACTCTGGATACGCATGAAGAGCAAATTAAAACAGTAGAAAAGGACTCTGAGAATATGGAGAAGCAGATGGAGAAATGGGAGCACAGGTGCACGCAAGCATCCAAGAAGCTGGAAGATGATATGGTGTACCTGGAGATGGAGAAAGCAGCTTTTTTTTGCACTTCCAAAATGTTACGGAAAACAGAGAAGAACAGCTGGAAGAAGTGGTAAGAGAAATGATTGCAGACCTGGTGGGGAAAGAGAAAAAAGAGGTTTGGTGCAATATTGATGAGGCTTTTCGAGTTTATACCAATTATGCCAGGCAATACAGCCTCCCTAGGGAAGTGCATGTTAGGTTTACCAAAAAGGCGCTTAGAGATGAAGTGCTCCATAGAGCTAGAGATCAACCAATTCAGTATAAAGGCCGTCCGATTACAATTCTTAAGCAACTGCCAAGAAGGGTCCGAGAGCAACGTCAACGCTATCAATTTGTTACTTCACAATTGAGGAAAAAAGGTGTGACATATAAATGGCTGCTTCCAGAGGGGCTCCTGGTGATGTGGGAAGACCGAAAGATAAAGATTGAGAGTCTATGCGACGCACAAGATTTCTATAAAAATTTTTGTGGGACTAGTGATCAGGAAAGTGATGGAGAAGTGGAGAGTAGAAGTCAGAGGGAGGAGAGGAATCTGGGGGGAGCAGAGGGGGGAGGGGGGAGGAGGGGGGAGAGGGAAAGGGAGAAGAATATAAGAGGGTAACTAGACAGACTACCAAATCTAAGGCCCCAGGTAAGTAAGAATGTGTCAAGGGGTGAATTTTTTGACACTCAGTATTAATGGTCTCAATGCTCCTGTTAAGAGAAAAAATATCTTAACCAGATTAAGGAAATGTGGAGCTGATGTATTATGCCTTCAGGAAACTCATATTAAGAAAAGCCAAATTAATTTGTTGAGTTACTCTAAACTAGGGAAATTATTTGTAGCATCTGCTGAGGAAAAAGAAAGGTGTAGCAATGTATGTTAAGGAGTACTTGTGTCCTAAAGAATTATGGGCAGACCTGGAGGGGAGAAGCCTGATGCTGGAGATAGAAATGGTGGGAAGCAAAGTGTTACTGGTAGGCATATATGCACCTAATAATAATCAGGGAGACTTTTTCCAGAAAATATATCAGAAAATATTAGATCTGGAGTATGAGCAGATGTGTCTCTTGGGGGACTTTAATGCGGTGGTAGATAGGGCTAAGGATTACAAAACAGGGAGGATTGATTTGAAGAAGAAAAAAGGAAAAGATAGGAGGGTCTTACCCAAAGTATTTAGGGATATGTGTAAAGAATTTTGCCTTAGGGATATATGGCGTGTGATTAACCCAGCCTCTCAACGTTATACCTACTACTCTCCCAGGCATAACTCATGGTCTAGGTTGGATATGGTATGGTTGTCGGATGGGCTGATATCTTATGCAAAAGATGCCATGATTTTGACGAACGAATGGGCGGACCACAACCCGGTGGCTATTACATTGATAAGGGGGAGTAGAGTGAGGAGTAGATGGATGATGAGCCTGGAGACTCTGAAGGATATGGTTTTTGTACAAAAAATTAAACAAGAGATGAGTCTTTTTTTTTAAGAAAATAGGACAGAAGGGATGCCCCTACGAATAGTTTGGGATATGGCTAAAGCTTATTTGAGAGGCTTGATAATAAAACAGATGGCAGTTAAACGTAGGAAGGAGGAGTAAAGTAGGAGGGAAATTGTTGAGCAACTTACTAAGGCAGAGAAGGCTGTCCAGGTAAACCCACAGAAAGTGTACAGGAAGGAGCAGGTGGATTTTTGGAGGCATAAACTCAACCTTGTGGACCAAGAGAAAATAGCATGTCAAATTAGGTGGCAAGGCAGAACTATTTTGAAAATGCCAATAAACCAGGGAGATGGCTTAGCTATAGAATAAGGAAAGAGAAGGAAAGTAGAAGAATTGAGCAGTTAGAGGATAAGAGGGGGACACTGATAGGGGATAAAGAAGGGATAGAAAAGATAGCGATTGAGTTTTTTACAGAAATATATCAGGAAGAAAAGGTTCCTGAGGAGAGGATTAAACAATACCTGACGGAGTCAGACCTTCCTAAGTTATTTCCTAATGAGAAAGAGGCCTTAGATCAGGAGATAACAATAGTAGAAATTGAAAAAGCAGTAAGACAACAGAAATGTCAAAAAATCCCAGGCACTGATGGAATTCCTGCAGAATTGTATAAGGTATTAGTGAAAGCATTGGGAAAACATATGAAAGATCTATTTAATGAAATTTTGGATGAGGCTATAGTCCCGCAAACTTGGTTGGAGGCAAATATTAGTTTGATTCCTAAGGATGACTTCCCTTCGAAGCATATTAAAAATTATAGGCCAATATCCCTTCTTAATTCAGACTATAAAATATTTGCAACAATAATTGCTGATAGATTAAAAATTTACTTAAACCAATTCATACATACAGACCAGAATGGGTTCCTTCCCACTAGACAAATAAAAGATAATCTCAGAATTATATTAAATGTTCTGGAGTATTATGAAAACTGACCAGATAAACAATTAGCTTTAATATTTATCGATGCTCTAAAAGCATTTCATAGGGTTAATTGGGATTTCCTGATGTGTCAGTTGGAACATATGGAGTTTGGGGCTAAATTCTGTAATATGATTAAAACAATCTATACTAAGCAGGAAGCAAGATTGTTGATAAATGGGAATTTAACTAACAAATTTGATATCTGTAAGGGCACTAGGCAGGGTTGTCCACTCTCTCCACTTTTATTTATCCTAACCTTAGAACCCCTACTGACAATAATAAGGAAAGATGAGGAGATTACTGGGCTTCAGATAAGAGACCAAATTTATAAATTGCAGGCGTTTGCAGATGATATGGTCTTCATTTTGGAAAACTTCTGGAATCCAGCACGGAATTACTAAAAAGGATTGAGGAATTTGGAAACGTGGCTGGTCTAAAAGTAAATAAAGATAAGACAAATATATTGATGAAAAATCTTTCAAATAGAAGTAAACAGATATTAGAGGACACTACAGGGTTTAAAATCATGAAGAAGGTGAAATATTTAGGAATCTGGTTGACGGGATGATGTTCAAGTATTAGGGAGGATAATTATTCTAAATTACTGATACAAACAAAAATGGACTTGGGAAAATAGGGTAGGATACAGTTGTCATTATTAGGAAGGGTAGCCATGGTGAAATCTTATATTCTGCCAAAATGGAATTTTCTTTTCCAGACAAAACTGGTTAAATTTTCGATGAAATTTTTAAAAGAGTTAGAGGGGGTAGTTTCTAGATTCGTATGGCAGGGGAAACAGCCCTGGATTGGAAAAAAAATGATGCAAGAAATTAAGGAAAGAGGGGGCCTTGGCCTGCCGAATTGGGAACTTTACTATCAGGTTGCCCTTTTAGTTTGGGGCAAGGAATGGATAAGTTTAAGGAATAATCAATTGCTGAGTTTGGAAGGATTCGATTTGCTGCAGGGATGGCATGCAGCTCTTTGGCGGGAAGGTACTCCTCCAAGCAAACAGTTTACTCACCACTACATAAGGGATATACTGATTCGGAATTGGGATAAGATAAGGGCTAAGTACTATGCGCAAATTCCGTGTTGGTTATCAACTTTGGAAGCCTTGACCCATCCAACCCTACTCAAGAAGGGAAGAAGACCAACTTACAAAGAACTTTTAGATAGCAGGGGAGAACTCAAAACACGACAAGATCTGGCTCAGCAAGGGTTTCAGTTGGAGTGGTGGGCCTACCTGCAGATCCAGTCAAGCTATAAGAAGGATAAGGAAGGAAGGGGTATTTATCTGAATCTGTAGGAATTAGATAAGATTCTGCTGGGTCCGGAGAAAGGGATGATATCTAAGTGCTATAAATTGCTGCTAACTAGGGTAGTAGGGGAGGAGGTGGTAAAAGATGCGATGATTGCCTGGTTGAAGAATTTTGGTTATGCATTTCCACTTGAGAAATGGGAAGAGATTTGGTGGACTAATATGAGGCTGGTGGTTTCCACATCATATAAGGAGAACATATACAAAATGCTTTATAGATGGCATCTCCCTCTGGCTAGACTTTCCAAAATGTTCCCCGGATTGTCTGCCGATTGTTGGAAGTGTGGTAAAGGGATTGGCACATACTATCATTTATGGTGGACATGTCCGGAAGTGGTTAGATATTGGATGAGGATCCAAAAATGGATAGAGGAAATCACAGGGTGTTTAGTTGATCTTAAACCAGAGACGTATCTGCTTGGCTCCAGGCCTGGAAATATTAAGAAGGAAATATGGTATTTGGTTTTACATATCTTAACAGCGGCAAGGATGGGGTATGCTCAATTTTGGAAGGCAAATCATACCCCGCCGGATGAAGTTATAATTAGGAGAATACTTGATTGTGCAGAAGCAGACACATTGACCAAGAAGTTGAAAGGTAAAGAAGAGACAACAGCATTTTTGTCATGGAATAAATGGTATATTTGGATGGATAAAAGATTAAAGAAATGGAGGCTGGTCAAAAATGAAGTGATATAGTCTTTGTTAATGAATAAGCTTTGGAGTTGGATGGTTGTAAGAGACTTAATGAGTGGAATATAATTGTTAGTTTAGAAGTAGATATAATGTGAAATTTTTGAAATGGTTCTCAATTTTTTTATTTCTTCGTTTTTTGTATATTGTAAATGTTTTTTTTTTGTCTTTGTTGGTGTATGGTGTGTTTTTAACACGGAATGTAAATAAAGATTCATTTAAAAAAAAAAGTTGTGATATATCGTGACACATCATGTGATGTTGCAAGTTTGACATCCCTGCACTATAGGAAATTTTCCACTTTTTGCCATTAAACTGGTTCTAGAACAATATGTCAAAATCAATCCTTTTATTTCTTTTCTCTTAGAAACAGCCCATAATAACTTCTGTTTTGAGATGCTGTCTTTCAAATGCACTGATTTGTAGAGTCAGCCCAATGGAAGCTGAAAGGGATTTCAGTCATTGTGAGAAATTCTGAAGATGAATAAACTCGCTTCAATATATTGTGTTGCTAATCATCATTATTGGCTTTATAAATCATGAACCCCAAGTTCTTCAAGGGAAAGGGAGACTGCAGTTATCCAATACAAAAGAACATTTCTGCCTGCCTGCCTGCCTGCCTGCCTGCCTGCCTGCCT
>JAKJMR010000412.1:62506-106503 GCA_024449315.1 Daboia siamensis | reverse complement strand
TCTTCTTCTTCTTCTTCTTCTTCTTCTTCTTCTTCTTCTTCTTCTTCTTCTTCTTCTTCTTCTTCTTCTTCTTCTTCTTCTTCTTCTTCTTCTTCTTCTTCTCCTTCTCCTTCTCCTTCTCCTCCTTCTTCCTTCTTCCTTCTTCCTTCTTTCTTCTTCGTCTTCATTATCTTCTTCTTCCATCTTCTTTGTCATCATCGTCGTCTTTGTCTTCTTCGTCTTTGTCTGGGGCACTGTCACCAATATGCCACTCTTCAAAGGGTACAGGCAAATACTTTGGAATTTTAGGTTGGTAGAAAATCACAGGAAGGTACATCTGAAGGGAGTCTGGATAACCGCAGTTTCAAACCCTCCAACAGTTGACTTTGCCACTGGATGTTGGGAGCCAGAACTTTCTTTATATGGGAACAGTGAATCCATACCTTTATGCCAGGAACCTTCACAGCCATTGAAGTGCTGAGTAGCACCTGGACTGGTTCTGACCACTTGGCAGCAATGCTGGAGGGGTTGAGTTCTTTTTTCTTTTTTTTTTTATTGAAAAGTTTTTCAGTACATTTTATCTTTAACAAAACAAAACCCCTTCCAACCCACCCCCAACCCACCCCTCCCTTCCCACCCCACCCCAATCTTCCCTCCCTCCCCTTCCCCCCTCCCCGACTTCCCAGAGCTAAATACAAGGTATAAAAGTATAAACAAACATAATCTACCCTAAGCAAACAACAATAGGTTATTAAATCTATCGCACTTTAACTTGTATAATATGACTACAAGCAATATAAATATCCCATCAATACTTATTCAAATGCTAAATGAAACTTTTTAGTCCCATATTTATTCTGGATGTGATCAATCCATTTTTTCCACTCCACGATATATCTCTGTTGCGAATGGTCTTTCAAATACGCTGAGATCTTTGCCATTTCCGACAGGTTAGAAACCTTTAGAGTCCATTCTTCTATAGTCGGCAGTTCTTCCTTCTTCCAATAAAGGATAAAGTTTTGTCCGCAATTGTTTTATTGGGTATTGTTACTGATACTACTGTTGTGGACACTAAGTTGATGTTGAATTTAATTACGGCAGCAAGGGTTGAGTTCTTTCACATGGATCCACTCTCCAGGTTCCACAATAGGAGCAAGTCTGGGATCACTGGAAGGGCAGCTTTGATCTGTTGGTAGATAGAAGAAAACACCTGCAATAATTTCTGCAAATACAAAGAAACATTCTCTTCACCTTCATCCACCCCCATAACATATTTGGAAACAAAAGGTCTACCATACATCATTTCAAAAGATGATAATTGGAGCTTCCCCCCAAAGAGTTGCTCTTACATGAGTCAGGGCAATGGGAAAAATCCTGGGTCAAGTCAAGGAAGTCTCCTGGCACAACTTTGCCATGTGACCTTTCAAAGTCCTATTCATGTGTTCCACTTGAGCTGATGCCTGGGGCCTGTATGATGAGTGAAGGTGCCAGTCAATGTGCAAACGTTTGCACACACCCCGAACCACTTGAGAGACAAAATGGTGGCCATTGTCAGACTCAATGGATTTAGGAAGTCCAAACCTTGGGATGATCTGTTCAACAATAATCCAGGATACTTCACAAGCCTTTTGAGTGGTAGTAGGTATAGCTTCTGGCCATCCGGTGAACATGTCCACAAAAAGCAAAAGATTCCTCTTGGCCCCATTCCTTGGCATTTTTGTAAAATCTACTTGCCATGTTTCTCCAGGATATTTAGCAACATGAAGGGCCCCCCTTAGATAGAGGTTTACCTCCTGTAGGGTTATTTCGTTGACAAATCTCACATTGGGAAGAAGCTTGCTGAGCCAAAGTTCGCAGGTTGTGATTGTAATACCTCTGTTTTAGGCAAAAATGAAGTTTCTTCATGGAACCATGAAAAGCATCATGAGTTCGCTGTACAAATTTCCACACGAGGACAGTAGGGAGCTGGATTTTATCATCAACTGCCCACCATCCATTGATCCATTTCCCTCCATCTCTCAGTTGATCTCTTTGATCATATATGGGAGGAAAAGTGTCACAATCCTCTACTGGGGACAAGTCTTGGCAGTGGTGACAACTGGCTGATAGGCTGCCTGCCGAGCCCAATAGTCCACAGCTCAGTTTCCCTTAGTTACAAAACCATCATCCACTTGATGTCCTTTACAGTGGATAATAACAAGGTCCTTTGGCAATTGGATTGCAACCATGTGCTCCTCCAAAAGAGCCTTCATTTTTAAGGATTTTCCATCAGCGCCTGTATAACCCCTCTCCTTCCATAAAGCAGCATGGTTATGTACGGCCAAAAAGGTATATAGGCTTTCAGTATAAATGTTCACTCTCTTGCCCTAGACTAACACACAAGCAGTGATCAAAGGTTTTAACTCAGCAGCCTGAGCTGAAAACGAGGCAGGAATAGCAGCAAAAGCAACAGGGCACTCATCAGTGAAGATAGCATAGCCAGAGTATTGGATCCCATCTTCCACAAAAGAGGAGCCATCAGTCCAATATGATGTCAAGTTTCTGACGTATGGGTTTTTCAAGTGACTCTGAGGCATTGTTTGCCTTAAAAGTCCTTTATTAGTCTAATACACTGGCAAATGCTTGCTCAAAGGAAGCTGGAATCTGAAATCTTCGCCCCTTGCATAATATAAAGGTAAAGGTAAAGGTTCCCCCGCACATGCGTGCTAGTCGTTTCCGACTCTAGGGGCCGGTGCTCATCTCCGTTTCAAAGCTGAAGAGCCAGCGCTTGTCCGAGGACATCTCCTTGGTCATGTGGCCGGCATGACTAGATGCCAAAGGCGCACGGAACGCTGTTACCTTCCCACCGCAGTGGTCCCTATTTTTCTACTTGCATTTTTACGTGCTTTCGAACTGCTAGGTTGGCAGAAGCTGGGACGAGTAACAGGCGCTCACTCTGTTACGCAGCACTCGGGATTTGACCTGCCAAACTGCCGACCTTCTGGTCGACAAGCTCAGCATCTTAACCCACTGAGCCACCGCGTCCCTTTGCACAATATAATTAAACACAATTCTCCACCTTTCTAATTTTGTCATTAATCATATTCTCCAATTAATTTAAAGAATCAGCTTCCCTTCCGTTAGAAGAACCACCAAAGTCTTATCTTCTTTAGAGAGAAAAATGCCTTCAAAGTGCATTCCTACTCTTCCCTCCCACCAGTTTTAAATTAAAACAATACACAAGTCTTAAAGCAATACACAAGTTTAACATATGAAATAGCTACTTCTTCATCTCATGTCAAGCAATAACATTCGATGTTAGCAGCGTCGACATCTAGAAAAAGGACAGATCCTGTAATGTAAACAAAACACAAGTTAGGAATTGGCTTTTGGTTTGTTGGGGTGTTTCTCATAAAACCTTTTGATAAGTCTGTCAGCTTTCACATCAGTAGATTTCACATCAGTAGCTTTCCCATCAGTAGATTTCACCCAAGTGGCTTCAGACAATGGGTATCCCTTCCACTGTACTACGTATAGCAATTTTCCCTTAAAGATTCTAGAGTCAAGACACTTCATAATGTGTTTGACCTGCTACCATGAGGGGTCCAGGTGCTTTCTTAGGGGGAGGTCTTAAAGTGGAGGTTCAAAAAGTTTTCAGCAAGCTACAATGGAACACGGGGTGAATTTCCCCCAAACGTCTGGTTAGTTTCAATTTCACTGTGATTGGGTTGATGATTTTCACAATGGGGAAAGGCCCCAAGAATTTTGGTCCCAATTTCTTGTTGGGTAGTTTCAGGCATAGGCATTTGGTTGACATATAGACCTTTTCCCCAACGGGAAATGTTGTTTGGGGCGTTCTCTTTTTGTCAGCTTGCTTTTTTTAGGTCTCAAAAGTCTTTTTTAAGGCCACCTTTGTATTTTTCCAAACTTCTTCCCAACCCCTCACCCACTGATCAAAAGTCTGGGAAGCGGAGAGTAACTGAGGGTATTCCGGTATGGGGTTGAATTCTTTCCCTGTGGCTACACAGAAAGGAGTGTAGCCATTGCTGCTATGTACTGAATTATTGTAAGCCACTTCTGCAAAAGGGAGGAGGTCGGTCCAGTTTGTTTGTTGGTAAGAGACGTAGCATCTAAGGTATTGTTCCACCACTTTGTTGGCAGATTCTTTGGGTCCATTACTAGCCGGGTGAAAAGCAGTTGATAGGCCTTGAAATGATCCAATTAATTTAAGAAAGTTTATCTAAAATTTTGCTGTGAACTGCACCTCTCTGTCCGAAATTATTCACTTAGGGGCACCATGTAGTCGATAGATATGTTTCAGGAACAACTTAATCAGGCGTTGAGCCAATGGAAGTCCTTTGCAGGCGATAAGGTGAGCCTGATAAGTCTATCACAGTCCAAATGACAGTATTTCCTCTACTATCAGGTAGGTCTACTATAAAGTCCATAGCTATTTCTTCCCATGGTTGAAAAGGTTCGGTCACCAGTTGCAATAACCCAGGTGTCTTTCCTGGGATTCTTTTCATGGTGGCACATACAGTACAGCTCTTGACATAGTTTTCTACGTCTCGTTTTAGTCCCGGCCACCAAAATTGCCAGCAAATGAGATGTAGAGTTTTTAGATATCCGTAATGTCTAGCCTGTTTGACATCATGGCTGTGGTTGAGGGCCTTAAAGCGAGGAGCTTCAGGCAAGTACAATTTTCCCCCCTTGTAAGCCAGACCATCCCTGCATGTTAGGGATGACTGATTGTCTTTAAACCATTAATCAGTGAGCAGTTCTCGCTTTATTTTCTTTACCCAGGGGTCATCAGGATTAGAGGTCCTGCAAAGTGTGAGTTGGGCCGCAGTTTGTGGACTGGGGATAATTGCCTCATGAACTTCTTCATGTTCACTTTTGTATTGTGGCAATCGGGAGAGTGCATCAGCTAAGAAGTTTTTTCTTTCTGGTATGTACTTTAGAATAAAGTTAAAATGGTTGAAGTACTGTGCCCATTGTACTTGTTTTCAGGACAAATTGTGGGGAGTTTTTAGTGCCTCTAAATTTTTATGATCTGTCCATACTTCAACAGGCACCTTGCTTCCTTCTAAGTAATGCCACCAGTTTAATAGCCCCCCCCAATAGTGAAGGCCTCCTTCTCCCAGACTGTCCATCTCCTCTCACTTTCAGTAAATTTCTTAGAGGTGTAAGCACAAGGTTGCAGGACCCCACTTTTATTCTTTTGCAATAACACTGCTCCAACTGCCATGTCACTGGCATCTGCCTGAATTACGAAGGGCTCCCCTGGGCAGGGGTGCTTTAGGACTGGGTCAGCTGCAAATAGTCTTTTTAAATTCTCAAAAGCTTTCTCACAACTCATAGTACATGCTAGCAGTTGGCCAGGTCACGGTTTTCCCCCTCCCTTGCCCATTTTGAGTAGTTCTGTAAGAGGTAGAGCAATCTCGGCAAGAGAGGGAATAAATTGATGGTAGAAGTTGGCAAACCCTAGAAAGCTCTGGAGCTGTTTGTGGGTTTTAGGGGCTGCCATTCAATTATAGTATTTTACTTTGGCTTGGTCCATTTCGATACCCTCATTGGAGATTCTATAGCCAAGATAATCTAATCGCGTTTGGTGAAATTCACATTTCGACAGTTTGACATAAAGTTTGGCGTTCAGTAGTTTCTTTAACACTTCTCTGACCAGTTTTATGGGGTCGGTCATATTCGTGCTGTATATCAAGATGTCATCATGGTATACTAGGACCCCTTTATATAGCTATTCATGTAGGACCTCATTGATTTTTTTTTTTTTATTAAAAAGTTTTTCAATACATTTTATTTATTACATCCCTTCCCCCAACCCTTCCCTCCCTTCCCAACCCTATCCCACCCTCTCACCCTCCCCTTCCCTTCCCCCCCCCCGACTTCCCAGAGCTGGATACAAGGTATAAAAATAAAGTAACCAATCATAAACTCCCATATACTACTAACAATAAACTATTAAGTCTCTCGCACTTTAGCTCTTATATGTTGACTACAAGCAATATACTTATTCAAATGCTAGATGAAACTTTTTAGTCCGGTATTTATTCTGGATGTAATCAATCCATTTCTTCCACTCCACAATATATCGTTGTTGCGAATGGTCTTTCAAATATGCTGAAATCTTCGCCATTTCCGCCAGGTTGGAAACTTTTAAAGTCCATTCCTCTATAGTCGGCAATTCTTCCTTCTTCCAATATTGCCCTATTAAAAGTCTCGCTGCCGTAATTAAGTTCAACATCAAATTAATGTCCAGCACAGTAATATCAGTAATAATGCCCAATAAAAACAACTGCGGACAAAACTTTATCCTTTTCTTGAATATCTTCTGCATATTCCACCAAATTTTAATCCAAAATGCTTTAATCTTTTTACAAGTCCACCATATATGAAAGTACGTTGCATCTTCACCGCCAATCTCCAACATTTAGGCTGATAATTCGGATACATACTTGCTAACTTTCTAGGATCTAAATGCCACCTATAAAACATTTTATAAAAATTCTCTCTTAAGTTTTGGGCTTGCGTAAATTTCACATTTCTAACCCAGATCTTTTCCCAAGTGTCCATTGTAATAACTTCGTGAATATTCTGTGCCCATTTTATCATACAATCCTTAACAATTTCTGTTTCTGAATCAATCTCTATCAATGCAAGATATATCCGTTTGATATGTGCTGGTCCCTGATTTCTAATTTGCTTTACCAAATTTTCATCATCCATTAAAAAACCAATTTTCTGATCCTCTTTCCACCTGGCTTGTAATTGTCCATATTGAAACCAAGTTTGTACAATCTTTTTTTCTCGTAAAAGTTTATATGACTTCAAACACCACACATTCCTCTCCAAACTCAAAATTTCCTTATATGTAATCACATCATGTTTAAATCCAACATTTATATTCTCTATTGCGTGTTTGGGTATTGCCCATAACGGTATCTTATAATTTAACTTTTGTCTGTGCTTTTTCCAAACTCGCAACAAAGCATACCTCAAAATATGCCTTTTAAACACATTGTCTACCTTTTTGTCATACAATAAATATGCATGCCAACCAAATAACAAATCATGCCCTTCAAGATTTAATAATCTCCCCTGTGTCAAATTAATCCAATCACTTATAGCTGATAATGCAGCAGCTTCATAATATAATTTAAGATTGGGCATTTTTAGACCACCTCTTTCACGCGTATCCTGCATAATTTTAAATTTAACCCGTGGCCTTTTCCTTGCCCAAACGAATTTATTAATACCCTTCTGCCATTCCTCCAAATTTGAATCCTTTTTAAGAATGGGTATCATTTGAAACAAAAATAAAAATTTTGGCAAAACATTCATTTTTACTGCTGCAATTCTTCCCAATAATGACAATTGCAATTTTTTCCAACTATCCAATTCTTTTTGCACTTTGTTCCATAACTTTTCATAATTGTTTTTATATAATTTAACATTTGAGGGTGTTAAGTATACCCCCAAATATTTAACCCTTTCAACAATTTCAAATCCAGTTAAGCTTTCTAAAGCTACTTTTTGTAAAACTGTCATATTTTTAGATAACATTTTAGTTTTTTGTATATTAATCTTAAATCCAGAAACTTTCCCATATTGCGATATTAACTCCATCAATTCCATAACAGAATTTTCTGGGTGTGTCAACGTAATAACCAGATCATCCGCAAACGCCCTCAATCTGTAATCCTGATCTCTTATTTGAATTCCCTTAATTGTTTCCGAATTCCGTATTTTAATCAATAATATCTCCAACGTTAAGACAAATAATAAAGGTGATAACGGGCAACCCTGCCTCGTACCCTTTTCAATATTACACACTTCAGTCAAACTATTATTAACTATTATTCGAGCTGTTTGTTTTTGATATAATGCCCTGATTGGTTGTAAAAATTCATCCCCAAAATTCATTTTATCTAATACTTTCAGCAAAAATTTCCAATCCAATTGATCAAAGGCTTTTTCAGCATCCAAAAAGATCAATACTGCAGAGATCTGGTTATTCCTTTCCAAAAATTCCAACAAATCAACTATATGTCTCACATTGTTTTTCATTTGTCTATCACTTATAAACCCAGTTTGATCACCATGAATTACCTGTTGCAATACCCTCATCAGTCTACTAGCTAAAACCTTAGCAAATATCTTGTAGTCCGTATTCAAAAGTGATATTGGCCTATAATTTCTTGCTTGAGTAACGTCCTGATCTTCTTTCGGGATTAAAGAAATAAAAGCAGTTTTCCAAGACGGAGGCACTCCTCCCCCTTTTTGAATTGTCTGAAACAGTTCCTTTAATGGCTTTATCATCTCAAACTGTAGAGTTTTATAATACGCAGCAGTCAAACCATCCGTGCCTGGCGCTTTACCTACTTTTAACTGTTTAATTGCCAAAAATATTTCTTCCTCAGTTATCAACTGATTCATCTCTTCTTTTTGCTCTTGCGTGAGAACCGGGATGCTAAAGTCTTTTAAATATAAATCAATGTCCATTTCATTAATCTTATCTCTAGCATATAATTTAGAATAAAAATCAACAAAGGTTTCCTTGATAAGATTCTGTTGATACACAATCTTTCCCTTATGTTCTATTTTATCTATATTAGAAACCCTTTGCAGGACCTCATTGATTAACTGCATAAATACGGCGGGGGGGCCCTGAAGTCCAAATGGCATGACTTTGAATTGGTAGCTCCCCAAGGGGCAGTTGAAAGCTGTCTTCAACTCGTCTCCCTCCTTTATTCTTACCCGGTAATATGCTTCTCTCAGGTCTAACTTGGTGAAGATGCTCCCCTTCGCCAGATGGGTTAGAAGGTCTTTCTGGAGGGGGAGAGGGTATTTATTTTCCATACTCACAGTGTGTAGGCCTTTATAGTACACATTGTTGTTGTTGTTGTTGTTGTTAGTTGTGAAGTCGTGTCCGACCCATCGCGACCCTATGGAAAATGTTCCTCCAGGCCTTCCTGTCCTCTACCATCTTCTGGAGTCCATTTAAGCTCATGCCTACTGCTTCAGTGACTCCATCCAGCCACCTCATTCTCTGTCGTCCCCTTCATCTATTGCCCTCAATCTTTCCCAGCATTAGGCTCTTCTCCAGTGAGTCCTTCCTTCTCATTAGGTGGCCAAAGTATTTGAGTTTTAGCTTCAGGATCTGGCCTTCTAAAGAGCAGTCAGGGTTGATCTCCTCTAGGACTGACCGGTTTGATCGCCTTGCAGTCCAAGGGACTCGCAGGAGTCTTCTCCAGCACCATAGTTCAAAGGCTTCAATTCTTTGGTGTTCAGTCTTTCTTATGGTCCAGCTTTCACTGCCATACATTGCAACTGGGAAGACCATAGCCTTGACTATACGCACTTTTGTTGACAGGGTGATGTCTCTGCTTTTTAGTGTGCTGTCTAGATTTGCCATGGCTTTCCTCCCAAGGAGCAAGCATCTTTTAATTTCTTGGCTGCGGTCCCCATCTGCAGTGATCTTGGAGCCCAGGAAAATAAAATCTGTCACTACCTCCATTCTCATTCTTGTATAGTTCTTCGGTGTAATTTTGCCATCTCTTCTTAATCTATTCTGCCTCTGTTAGGTCCCTGCCATTTTGGTCCTTTATCATGCCCATTTTTGCATGAAACGTTCCCTTCATGTCTCCAATTTTCTTGAAAAGATCACTGGTCCTCCCTATTCTATTGTTTTCTTCTATTTCCTTGCATTGTTCATTTAAGAAGGCATTCTTATCTCTTCTAGCTATTCTTTGGAATTCTGCATTTAATTGGGCATATCTTTCTTTTTCTCCCTTGCTTTTCGCTTCCCTCCTTTCCTCAGCTATTTGCAAAACTTCCTTAGACAGCCATTTTGCTTTCTTGCATTTCTTTTTCTTTGGGATGGTTTTGGTTGCTACCTTTTGTACAACATTGCGAACCTCTGTCCATAGTTCTTCAGGCACTCTGTCTATCAGATCTAATTCCTTAAATCTATTTGTCACCTCTACTGTATATTCAACAGGGATATGATTTAATTCATACCTGAGTGGCCTAGTGCTTTTCCTTACTTTCTTTAATTTAAGTCTAAACTTTGCAAGGAGAAGCTCATGGTCTGAGCCAAAGTCAGCTCCTGGTCTTGTTTTTACTGACTGTATAGAGCTTCTCCATCTTTGACTGCAGAGCATATAGTCAATCTAATTTCTGTGTTGACTGTCTGGTGATGTCCATGTGTAGACCCGTCTCTTGGGTTGTTGGAAAAGAGTGTTTGCTATGACCATCGTATTCTCTTGACAAAATTCTATCAGCCTGTGCCCTGCTTCATTTTGTACTCCATGGCCAAACTTGCCTGTTATTCCAGTTATATTTTGGCTTCCTACTTTAGCATTCCAATCCCCCATGATGATAAGGACATCATTTTTTTGTGTTAGTTCTATAAGGTGCTGTAGGGCTTCATAGAACCGGTCAATTTCATCCTCTTCAGCACTGGTGGCTAGGGCATAGACTTGGACTACTGTGATATTGAATGGTTTGCCTTGGATTCGAACTGAGATCATTCTGTCATTTTGGGGATTGTTTCCCAGTATTGCTTTTCCTACTTTTTTTATTGACTATGAAGGCTACTCCATTTCTTCTGAGGGATTCTTGCCCGCAGTAGTATACCTGATGGTCATCTGAATTAAATTCACCCATTCCTGTCCATTTTAGTTCGCTGATACCTAAGATGTCGATGTTTAGTCTTGTCATCTCTTGTTTGACCACATCCAGCTTTCCTTGATTCCTGGATCTTACATTCCAGGTTCCTATGGAGAAAAAATCTTTACAGCATCGGACTTTCCTTTCACCACCAGACATATCCACAGCTGAGCGTCCTTTCGGCTTTGGCCCAGTCGCTTCATTCTTTCTGGCGCTACTAGTACTAGCCCTCTGCTCTTCCCCAGTAGCATATTGGACACCTTCCGACCTGAGGGGCTCATCTTCCAGCGTCATATCGTTTTGCCTTTTGGTACTGTCCATAGGGTTTTCATGGCAAAGATACTGGAGTGGTTTGCCATTTCCTTCTCCAGTGGATCACGTTTTGTCAGAACTCTCTGGTATGACCTGTCCGTCTTGGGTGGCCTTGCACGACATAGCTCATAGCTTCATTGAATTACGCAAGCCCCTTCGCCACGACAAGGCAGTAATCCATGAAGGGGATAGTACACATAGAGATGTATAGACCCTTCTTTTTTCTCTTTGAACAACAAAGGGGCTCCCACAGTAGACTTGGCCCGTTCGATGAATCCCCTCGCTAGGTTTGTATCCACATATCATTGATTGCTCAGGCCGTCTCTGTATCCTTCTTGCCATCTTTCTTTTTTGAAAAAAATAAATAAATCTTTATTTACATTTTGTGTTAAAAACACACCATACACCATCAAAGACAAAAAAAAGACATTTACAATATACAGAGAACGAAGAAATTGAAAAATTGAAAACCATTTCAAAAATTTCAAATTATATCTACTTCTAAATTAACAATTATATTCATTAACAAAAACTATATCACTTCTTTTTTGACCAACCTCCAAGCCACCCTCATTTCTTTAATCTTTTATCCATCCAATTATACCATTTATTCCATGATAGAAATGCTGGTGTCTCTTCTTTACCCTTCAACTTCTTGTTCAATGTGTCTGCTTCTGCACAATCAAGTATTCTCCTCATTATAGCTTCATCCGGCGGGGTATGATTTGCCTTCCAAAATTGAGCACACTCAATCCTCGCTGACATTAGGATATGTAAAACTAATTACCATATTCCCTTCTTAAAAGTTCCAGGTCTGAAGCCAAGCAGATACGTTTCTGGTTTAAGATCTACTAAACACCCTGTGATTTCCTCTATCCATTTTTGAATCCTCATCCAATATCTAACCACTTCCGGACATGTCCACCATAAGTGATTATATGTGCCAGTCCCTTTACCATACTTCCAACAATTGGTCGACAATCCGGGGAACATTTTGGAAAGTCTAGCGGGAGGGACATGCCATCTATAAAGCATTTTGTATATGTTCTCCGTATATAATGTGGAAACCACCAGCCTCATATTAATCCACCAAATCTCTTCCCATTTCTTTTTTTTTTTTATTGAAAAGTTTTTCAATACATTTTATCTTTAACATCCCATCCCCCACCCCCTCCCTCCCTTCCCAACCCTATCCCACCCTCTCACCCTCCCCTTCCCCCCTCCCCCCTCCCCGACTTCCCAGAGCTGAATACAAGGTATAAAAGTAAAAAAACAATCATAAACTACCATATACTAATAACAATAAACCATTAAGTCTCTCGCGCTTTAGCTCTTGTAAGTTGACTACAAGCAATATACTTATTCAAATGCTAAATGAAACTTTTTAGTCCCATATTTATTCTGGATGTAATCAATCCATTTTTTCCACTCCACAATATATCGTTGTTGCGAATGGTCTTTCAAATATGCTGAAATCTTCGCCATTTCCGCCAGGTTGGAAACTTTTAAGGTCCATTCCTCTATAGTCGGCAGTTCTTCCTTCTTCCAGTATTGCCCTATTAAAAGTCTCGCTGCCGTAATTAAGTTCAGCATCAGCTTAGTGTCCGCAACAGTAGTATCAGTAATAATGCCCAGTAAAAACAATTGCGGACAAAACTTTATCCTTTTCTTGAATATCTTCTGTGGGAGGGGCGCGGCCTAAAAATGTGAAGGGGATCTTGGAAGACTAAGTTTTTAACTTGGAATGTCAATGGATTAAACTCACCACAGAAGAGAAAGAAAATCTTTCAATATTTAAAACAATTTAAGACTGATGTTATTTGTTTACAAGAAACACATATTAGAGCTATGGACCAAAAGTACTTATTAAATTCAAGATTTATTGCTTCTGCAACAAATAAGAAAAATGGAGTGGTTATTTATGTCAAGAATACAATTACAGCAGAGTTAATCGAAGCAGATCAACAAGGAAGATATGTTATTGTGGACTTGTTAATAGAAGGCAAAAAAACGCTTTTGGTTGGATTATATGCTCCTAATCAACAACAAGCGGACTTTTATAGTTTATTATACAGCAAGATTACCCAATTGGATTATAAATCTTTTATTTTTATGGGAGATTGGAATGGTGTTTTGAATGTACAAATGGATAAGAGTGGATCTTACAGAAGTACTCCAAGTCATGCTAAATTGCCTAACTCTTTTTTTGAGATGATGGATGATATGGAACTGCGTGATGTTTGGAGGGAGAGGAATTTACAAGAAAAAGATTATACTTTTTTTTCTGATAGATATCAATCTTTTTCTAGGATTGATTTTATATTAGTGACTAATGATCTTTTTTCAAGGACTAAGAAGATAAAGATTTGTTCAAGAACTATGTCTGATCATAGTCCAGTTTGGTTAGAGATTGGAAAAGACATTAGAGACAGATTTCACCATGGCTACCCTTCCTAATAATGACAACTGTATCCTACCCTATTTTCCCAAGTCCATTTTTGTTTGTATCAGTAATTTAGAATAATTATCCTCCCTAATACTTGAACATCTTCCCGTCAACCAAATTCCTAAATATTTCACCTTCTTCACGATTTTAAAACCTGTAATGTCCTCTAGCATCTGTTTACTTCTATTCAAAAGATTTTTCATTAATATATTCATCTTATCTTTATTTACTTGTAGACTGGCCACATTTCCAAATTCCTCAATCCTTTTTAGTAATTCTGTGCTGGATGCCAGAGGGTTTTCCAAAACAAAGACCATATCATCTGCAAACGCCTGCAGTTTATAAATTTGGTCTTTTATCTGAAGCCCTGTAATCTCCACATCTTTCATTATTATTCTCAATAGGGGTTCTAAAGTTAAAATAAATAAAAGTGGGGAGAGTGGACAACCCTGCCTAGTGCCCTTACAGATATCAAATTTGTTAGTTAAATTCCCATTTATCAACAATCTCGCTTCCTGCTTAGTATAGATTGCTTTAATCATATTACAGAATTTAGCCCCAAACTCCATATGTTCCAACTGACATATTAGGAAATCCCAATTAACCCTATCGAATGCTTTTAGAGCATTGATAAATATTAAAGCTAATTGTTTATCTGGTCAGCTTTCATAATACTCCAGAACATTTAATATAATTCTGAGATTATCCTTTATTTGTCTAGTGGGAAGGAACCCATTCTGGTCTGTCTGTATGAAATGGTTTAAGTAAATTTTTAATCTATCAGCAATTATTGTTGCAAATATTTTATAATCTGAATTAAGAAGGGATATTGGCCTATAATTTTTAATATGCTTTGAAGGGGAGTCATCCTTAGGGATCAAACTAATATTTGTCTCCAACCAAGTTTGCAGGACTATAGCCTCATCCAAAATTTCATTAAATAGATCTTTCATATGTTTTCCCAATGCTTCCACTAATACCTAATACAATTCTGCAGGAATTCCGTCAGTGCCTGGGGTTTTTTGACATTTCTGTTGTCTTACCGCTTTTTCAATTTCTGCTATTGTTATTGCCATCTTGCTTTATCTTATGGAATTTTTTTCTGCTTTGAGGGCAATGGATGGGTCCTCAAAACTTTCCCTCAGCCCCAGGAGGAAAAGGTGGGGTTCCTCCAATTCAAGGTCCTGCTCGTTATATAAATTGTTCAACCATTCAGATGCTTCTCCCTCTAGGTTGGATGCAATCACATCGACCATCGCACCCGGGTCTGGATAAGAGTGACCCCAGCGACTCAAGTGAGAGCATACTTGGTTGAGGAAAAAAGTCAGTTTCTCTGGGTCCCATCGAAGGTTGCTCTGAAGGGTGGGCTCATCATTGCTTGCTGGGGCCCCATTGCTGCTGGCCCCACACTAGTTGTTGGTTCAACGGCTGCTGGGGCCCCCATTGGTGCTGTCCCCCCCCCTTGGTTGTTGGATCAACTGTTGCTGAGGGTCCCATTGCTGCTGGCCCCCTCCTGGTTGTTGATTCACTGGCTGCCAGGACCCCCACTCTGGTTGCTGATTTAATGGCTGCCAGGGCCCCCCTGTGCTGCTGGCCCCTCTGGCCCTGCTGTACGTTCAGGGGTTGCACATCTGGGTCCTGCTGCTGCCACCCTTGCTGTTGTCCTCCCACCAGCTCCTAATCTCCAGGCTTCTGCACCACCCCCAGCTTTTGCAAGGCTTCTATTAGCTGAGGCAAGCTCATAGGTTGTTGGCCTTCCACTTGTGGGGGCTCCCCAAACTCCTATTGCTGCAGAGGCCCCAGGCTGAGGTCCTCTGTCTCTATAGATCTGGAGGGCTTGGCAGGGTACTCCTGGATCTGGCAAGCAGTCTGATCTGCAGACAGGATTTTCCACTCACCCAAGTATTCAATCTCAGCTGGCCTGGCTGTTCCGAGGCTCCTGGAGTCTCTGCTGGGCTTAATCCACTCTCCTGATTGTTTGGGTCCAGCTCCAAGCTGGGAGGATTGCTGAAACTCTTTCCTTGCTGGCTTCTTAGCTGGCCCTTCCCCCACTGGGGTGGCTGCTGGTGCCAGGGAGCTGGCTTCAGGCAATTTTACTCGTTCCATTATGGGATCTTATTTTATTTATTTATTTATTTAATTAGATTTATAACCGCCCTTTCCCAAAGGACTCAGGGTGGTTTACAGGGTATTTAAAAACCAAACCAATACAAAATACAAAAGTTAAAAAACAATTAAAAAAGATTAAATTATCCCTAAAAATAAAAACCCCAGTTAAAAATTCTCAGCCTGGGCCGGAGAGCTCAAAGAGCCAGGTCTTCAGATCTTCCCCAACTCTTTGCCAGACTGCCTCCGAAGCTTGGAGACAGTGACGGGAGACCAGGACTCCCTAATTAGTTTAATAAGTAGTGTGGATTTCAGCTTGATGTCAAGTTTCCAACATATGGGCTTTTCAAGTGACTGTGAGGCATTGTTTACCTTAAAAGTCCTTCATTAGCCTAATACACCAGCAAATGCTTGCTCGAAGGAAGCTGGAATCTGAAATCTCCACCCCTTGCACAATATAATTAAACACAATTCTCCACCTTTCTAATTTTGTCATTAATCATATTCTCCAATTAATTTAAAGAATCAGCTTCCCTTCCTTTAGAAGAACCGCCAAAGTCTTATCTTCTTTAGAGAGACAAATGGCCTTGAAAGTGCATTCCTACTCTTCCCTCCCACCAATTTTAAACTAAAACAATACACAAGTCTTAAAGCAATACACAGGTTTAACATATGAAATAGCTACTTATCTTCTGCAGCAAGCAATAAATCATCCACATAGTGTAAGAGTGTACACCAGGGAGCAGAAAAGGCCTCCAAATCTCTAGCCAAAGCAGAAGCAAAAGCAGTAGGACTGTTCTTGTAGCCCTGGGGGAGCCTTGTCCATGTCAATTGTCCCTTTACTCCCGTGTCTGGATCCTCCCACTCAAATGCAAAATAGTCTTGACACTCAGGGGCCAAAGAAATACAGAAGAAAGCATCTTTTAAGTCAATTACAGTATACCATCATTGTTTTTGGCTGAGAGTGGTGAGTAAAGTATAAGGATTTGCCACCACAGGATGCAAGGCTTGGATTTGAGAATTGACTTCTCTTAAGTCATGAACGAGTCTCCAGGATCCATCAGGCTTGGGAACTGGTAGGATTGGAGTGGACCAGGGAGACTGGGTGGCTCATAAAATTCCATTCTTTAAAAAGGCTTGGATGAACCCCTGGATGCCAAGTCATGCCTCCCTTTTTATTGCATAGTGCCATAAGGAAACAGGTTGGGCCCCTGGGTGAAGACGGGCTCAGTGAGGGATAGCATAATGAGCAAATCCTGGGATTCCATGAGATCAAACTTCAGGGAAATGGAATCTGAAAAAGAAGCAGGAGGTGCACTAGCATCCAAATAACAAATATAAGCTTGCAAAGCTGGAAAATCCAAAGAAATACCCTGGGGTTGACACGTGATTGTTGCTCCCAATTTCCCCAGCAAATCTCTGCCCAGCAAATTAATAGGGCACTGGGGTAAAACCAAAAATAAATGTTGAACCTTGGGCCCTTGGCTTGAAGTCACACACACCAACAATAGTAGTCTGAGAAGTCAAATAGTCTTTAGGTGCATACTGTAAGATGCTGTAAATTGCCCCAGTATCTACAAGAAAAACTTCTTTCCTTCCCCCAATCTGCAACTCTAAGAGAGGTTCAGGGGAGGAAACAAGACCTCAGGAGCCACATCAGTATTGGGAGGGATAGCCATCATTAGCATACATCTGCATTTTAGGATGGAACGGTTCAGCCTGTGGTGACAGCCGGGATGGGGGAGGTCCCCTGCTATTGGATGGAAATCCTCCCCTTCCCCTCAGGATCACTTGGCAGCATTCCCATCCACGGCCCTGATTCCTTGGACATACACTTTTCCAGTGGCCTCATTGTTTGCAAAGGGCACACTGGTCTTGCCCAAGGATACCCTGGCAAGGCTGGAGAGCGATGGCCAAAAATTGGGCATGCCTCTTCATCTTGTCTTCCTCCTTCCCTTCTGCAGTCTGCCCCCTCTGAGAATCAACTCCAAAAGCAGTTTGTATTAAGATTTCAAAAGTTTGAGCACAGGTTGAAGCAAGTTTTTGCAATTTGCACTGAATATCAGGGGGGCTTTGTGCAACAAAAGTCATTTTTAAAAGTGGTTCACTGGCTGGGCTATCAGGATCAATGTCTGTATAACAACGAAATCCATCTTTTAATCAATTGATAAAATCAGTAGGGCTCTTTTGTGCTGTTTGGAAAATCTGATTTACCCTATAGTAATTAACAGTCTTGGGGACCCCAGTTCTAATGCTATGAAGAATGGCTTTGTGAAAATTCAGTAAGGCACCATATCACCCATCAGTATTAACATCACATTCAAAATTTGGAACAAAAACAACTTCTGGTGCTGGCCACTATTCAATGTTTCTTTGTCCATTGTTGGTGTCTTCCTTCTATCCCTTAGTATATTCCTCCAAGGCTTTTTTCAAAACCTGGCATTTGTCCTCAGCCCCCAACAATCCAGATAACAAAGTGTATATATCAGGGACTGTTGGCTTGTGGGTGGCAAAAATTCTTTGAAATAAATCAACGTACTGCTGGGGGGATTCTCTAAATGGTGGCAAGTTAGCTTTCCAGTTAAAAAGGTCACTGGTAGTGAATGGGGAGTGAACCAGGACCATTCTTCCATTCGCTGCTGGAACCTGTTGCAGCGGGCATATTTTCTTCTCCAAGTGATTTTGTTTAGCGTAAACTTTGCCCTGTATCATGTGAGAATCTTTGAATCTGTGCAGCAGAGGACAATCCCTGATCAGGATTATCATCTTCAGACATGAAGATAAGGGGGGCTGTAGGGGAAGCAGCAGCTGAACTCATGGACAGAGAAGAGACAGAGGGGGCTGTGGGGGGAGCAGCAGCTGAACTCAGGGGTGGAGCTTCAGATACAGCTGGAGCTGTCGGAATCACATAAGGTGGGGGGTAATCTTCAGGTTCAGGACAAGTTTGAATTTCTTTCTTTTGAAACTTATTTATTTCTGAGCAGACCAGACAGACTAAATTCAAAACTTCTGGAGGGACTAATAGGCCACATTGTTTTAAAATGTCCTGACGGATACTCAAATTAAAGAAAAAAACTGCATATAATTCTTCATCCATCTGCCCTTGTATAGCAAGAACATCTGTAAGCTTATTAATAATATCCAAGTTCACAGACCCCTTGCTTGGCCAAGGTTGTTGCCCAGGGCCCATAAAATAAGTTGGCCACAGAGCACCACCAGATGTTGTCTGACGGGGTTAAACTTTACAGCCACTTGAAGTTTCAAAACATGCCAATTATTTAAAACACATTGCAGAGGAGTACATTTTGATTTAATTTGTTTCTTTAAATTACTCTGATGATTTCCCATATTTTTTTTTCTTTCAAAATAGTTTCTAGGCTTCCTCCCTTTTCACTTAGTTAATTTGTAATTTAGTAATTAATTTTTTCTCTGGAGGAGTAGTCAAGGAGATCAGCCCCCTATCTTATTTCAAAATTACCAAAACCTCTGGAAAAAAATTACATTCCAATTCAATTACTTTCCTTAAATCACTCTCTATTCTGTATTACAAGACAGTTTCTTGGCTTCCTCTTTTCTTACCCATGTATTCATTTATTTTTCTGCTTATCTCTAGAGGATAAGTCGGAGCGATCAACCTCCTGTCTTATTCCAGGATTTCCAAAGCTTTTTTAAAATCTCTTTTACTCACCAAGGCATCTGTTGCAATTTCTCCCTTTCTCCCATCAAGAAACCTCATTGAATTTGGGCATTCAGGTTCCTCAGACACGGATCCACCGCTGACAATGAAACACCAGAGTCTTCCAGGTCAAACACCTGGGAGCGCTCTAAGACTCGCAATTCAGTCGCTATCGGTTTCCTCCTGCCAAGAAATGAAAGATCCTAGGATCCTAACAGGGATCTCCAGATGTGAGGGGAGAGAGCCTTTGATGCTTGCCCCCATATTGGGCACCAGGATGTAAGGTTTTACACTTAGCCTCACAATTGCCCCAGCATTACTCAAGAATTTAAAAGAGCCAAAAGAAACTGTTGAGCTGAGGTTTCAGCAAGCAAACAACTTTTATTTTGATCAAAATAGAGTTGGGTGGCCACATCTCTCTTCGTGGCTGGTAGAGAGATGAAGGCAACAACCACCTTTTATACCTTTCCAGAACAAAGAGATCTGGTCTTGGTACTAGGAACCAAAAGGTACAGAAAAATAATTCCTAGATGATGACTCATACACAACAACCCAGGCCCCACCACAGCTCCTCTCCCCCTCCCCTTTAACATGATGCTTTTACTTTTCCAAAATACATAAAACATCTGACTACAAAATAATGATTACAAAATAACAAACAATGATTACATAATAACAATACAAATATCAATATAAAATGGTTACTATATAAAATAGCTGCTAATGTCAAACTTATACTAAAATCATAAGCACAATAAAATCCCTTCAATACTATAAAACTATGTAAATCCAGTCACTGATGTCACTAATG
The DNA here is from genome assembly GCA_024449315.1 of Daboia siamensis. Taxonomy (NCBI): domain Eukaryota; kingdom Metazoa; phylum Chordata; class Lepidosauria; order Squamata; family Viperidae; genus Daboia; species Daboia siamensis. Next base: position 86,505 of record JAKJMR010000412.1, on the reverse strand, counting down.
ATAATGAAATACATTAAAAAGAGCAGGAAAAATTCTTATGGTAGTAATCAAAGACTGATAGACTAAATAATTTCTAGATACTTTCACAACAATCCCCTTGCAAAAGAAATCATCTGAAAAATAAAAGTCTTCATTTTATAAAAAGCTTTTCTGTTCCCCATTTTGGCTTAGCAACAATCTATAAATACTTTAATGCAGCTTTCTCTTTTTCAAAATTTATTTTGCAATTCTATTATGGCTGGTCCGGGTTTGGATGGGGAGAGACGGGCTTCAACTCAGTCCTGCCAAGACTGAGTGGCTGTGCATATCGGCATCTCGGATAAACCAGGTTGTTCCACCACTATTGATGGGGGGTGAGGTGTTACCCCCCGTCGATAGGGCTCGCAACTTGGGCATCCTCTTGGATTCACGGCTCAATTTTGAAGATCATATAGGAGCCGTGACAAGGGGGGCTTTTGCCCAGCTTCGTCTGGTGCGCCAATTGCGGCCCTATCTTGAGCAAGATGCCCTACGCACAGTCACCCATGCGCTTGTGACCTCCCGTCTAGACTACTGCAACACTCTCTACATGAGGATGCCCTTGAGGACCACTCGGAGGCTTCAGCTGGTGCAGAATGCAGCTGCGCAAGTTGTTATGGGAGTTTCCCGATACTCCCATGTAACACCTCTTCTCCGTGAGCTGCATTGGCATCTGGTTGCCTTCCGGGTGAGATTCAAGGTGCTGGTAATGACCTATAAAGCTCTAAATGGCTTGGGTCTGGATTATCTAAGGGAACACCTGCTGCCGGCATCAACTTCCCATCGTCCTGTGCGCTCCCACAGAGAGGGCGTTCTTAGGGTACCACCGATTAAGGAATGCCGGCGGGTTATCCCCAGGGGAAGGGCATTCTCTGTGGGCATGCCGGCCCTTTGGAACCAGCTTCCCACGGAATCTTTCCATCTCTGCCATTTCCTTTGGGCTCATGGCATACATCCTGGGCTTTGGGAGTTTTGCCCCGGGTTTGAATTCTATAGCACAGTCTCTGGGGTGGTGGGGCAGAAGATCATCTGCCCTTTCCTCACTGAAAACTTCAGCAAGGTCCCTGTATTCCTATGGTATCTCTGGTAGCCCCTTTTCTTCCCCCACTGATGCTGTCTCCTCCCTTCGGGTTTGGGGGATGCTTTGAGGTTTTAAGCTTCTATGCTACCCCTCTGGGAAGTTGAGTTCTGTTGTCCTCCAATTTATCCTGGGGTTCCATTTCTTCAGCCATTCCAGTCCTAAAATCATTGGGCATTCCATGCCTGGAGCCACTACAAACATTATGTCTTCCTCATGAGACCCCAGGGATAGGTGAATTGGTAAAGTGGCTAGGGTAGCTGGTCCCCCCCTGCTATTGAACCATCTAATTGACTAAAGGTGATTGGTTGTTTTAGTCTCCTCACTGGGATGCTCAATCTCCCCACCAGCATCGGGTTGATGAGGTAGCAAATGCAACCAGAGTCTATTAGGGCTTTTACTTTGACGGCTTCATGCATAGAGGAAGCTAATATAGTCACTGTCTTAAGGATGGGTGGAATGGATCCACTTACCAATGGTTCTCTCTCTGAGCTGTCTTGCGAGGTGTCCACTGCCCCTACTTCTTGGAGGGTGATGCCTCTGTTTTATGCTGGGAGGCTCTTGAGCGGCATTCTGCAGCGTGGTGACCCTCTCTCCCACATTTGAAAGAGCCTGTTGATTTTTGAGCTGTGGACTGTGGTTTTTCCCCCTCACATGTTTGCTCGGGTGGCAGGCGGGCCCATGGTTTTCCTCAGCGGTGCCTCTTCAATAGGTCTATCTCTGCCTCCTCTGCCAGAACATACTAGTCATCGAGATGGTGTGGGTCTCCTCGAGGCAGGCAAGCATCATACAGGTCATAGTTTAACACGTCTTTGAAATGGCTAAGGAGGATACCTTCTAACCAGTTCATCTTGCTGGCAATGGCTTGGAATTCTTGGGTATATTCAGCCAGTGCCTGTCTGCCCTGCCTCACCATTTTGATTCTCTCCCAGGCCTTACAATCAGCCAAAGGATCCTCGAACCGCCACCTCAAGGATGACATGAATTGGTTGAAATTGTTGAATTCTGGGGCATTGGAGTCATGCAGGTTCACCACCCAGTCTGCAGCCGGTCCATCCAGGGTGGATTGCACAATACGGATGCAGGCTTTATCACTATGGATGTCCCATCCATATTCTTCCATATAGCTGAGGACTTGGGTTAGGAAAAACCCCAAGCATGGTGGCTCCCCCCTGAATTTTGCTTCCAGGGGCAGAAGTCTTTGTATGGATCATTGTCTGCCCAGCGGGTGGTATTGCCCCTCATCCTGATCACCATCTGTGGTTCTGAGGTGGGTGGGTACTACTGAGGCAGCAACTCCTGTTCCAGCAGATGGCCTCAGTGTTGCAGGTATCGTATCCCCCCCACCATCTCTCCAGTTGTAGCCCCAGGCACTGCTGTGGCTGCGGTACTCAGCCTTCTCCTCCCTTAGTGAGCTAAGGGTTTTCTTCATCAAGTCAATAGCTTTCTCTAGCATCTGCTGCTCTTCACTGACGTGCAGGGAGCTCTCCATCTCTTGCCTCCATTCAGGTTGGTGGCTGCCCTGCCTTAGGGTCACTTACCTTGATACCTTTTCCCACTCACTTTTCCTTTCAACATCCATCGACTACTGGGGTCGTGCGGCTCCACCACTTCTTCTCTGACACTTCAGCTTCCGACCATTGCTGGGATTTCGCTTGGGGGGAAAACTCCCTTTCCATGGGGTTTTCCTCCTCTCTTGCTCTGTCATCAGACATTGTATTTATTGCAAAGTCCCCGGTAAGGTTTTCCGTTCCAGGTTGACTCTTACAGCAGATCCTGACTAATGTCAGGACCCACCCCAATCCACATCTTAGGAAGGAAAAGAACTCTTGGAGCCAGGATTGTCCAAGAGGAGCTTTTACTAAAACATGATTGCCAGTGGAAATACTAGACAGGATCTGAAACTGTGTTACAGTTTGGTACTTTTTAAAGAGTCCCCGAATCAAACCCCCTCCCCTCCAAACCATCAGGTCAGTCCCGGATCAATTAAAGTTCAGGTGTCAAACCCTTCCATGGGAAAGAGGGATCTCCCATGCCTTTACGACAATTACCTCCTTCCTTTCAGATTCTAATTGGAGATACAAACCAGATCTCTCCCCCCACCTTTCTTTTTTGTTCTCAGCTCAAAGGTTCTTCTCCTAGTCTTTGAAGACAGCCTCCAGGCAGGTTGAATAAACAATCCTTGCACCTATTAACCTCTTCTGCTCCTTGGAAAAGTGGCAGAATCCAGGGAGGGGTATAAAATTTTAGAACATACATATAGGGATTTATGAATAGGATATAAATGGATTCTGACAGTAAGTTTGCTTCTGCTTCCAAGTGTTTGAAGTTCTCCTTTTGTAAAGTGAGTGAGAGTGAGTGTGTTGGGGGAAGAGGAGAGTCTTAGGGTGATGCTTGTGAAATAAGATAAACAAATATGACAAAAGCTTGGTACAAATCTAGGTTAGACCTGTACCATGGAAGAATAGAATCTACATTTCAACATTTCTACATTCAGTAGCTTTGTTTTGGGAAGTGATACCTCAGAAGAATTTCCTGTAGGCCACTAGATCTATTTGTGAAATATATACTTTGGAGATACCTTGTTCATATTTACTTTGCACAATATCTCACCAATCTGCACCAATCTGAAACCAGCCAATTTGCCTAAAGCCAAACAGAAGTCAGCCTCCAGGCAGGCTGAATAAACAATTCTTGCACCTATTAACATCTTCTCTTCTTCTCCTTGGAAAAGTGGCAGAATTCAGGGAGGGGTATAAGATTTATACCCCTCCTTGATCTAGCTATAAAGACAGGAGCCCAATCAGTTCCTACTCAGTTCTCCACAGTTGAGTAGCAGATCACTTGCATCTGAATATGCCAGACATAGCTTCTAGCAAACTGTCAAGAAATCTGTCTTTTGGATCATGGTTACTAAACCCTAAAGCCCTACATTTAGCAAACTGTTCATTAATGAAAAAGTAATTTTATGACCAATGCTTGCATTTAAACAAAGGAAAGTTTAAGAAGGCTGTAAACACAGCCAGAGCTTCAGTTATCAAGTGCTTCATTTAAAGACTAATTTGGCACTCTCAACTGTCATTAAATGACCACTAAATGTATGAAATGGTTGCCGCTTATCATATATTTCCTCTTGTGAAGTATTCATTGCCTCAGATTTGTTAATCTCACTTTATCTACACAGCTGTGTTTATTGGAAACTTTGAAGGTCAGAGACAGAAATTTATTCCCAAATAATCCTCACCCACCAGTAGATGTCAGTGTTGGTTCATTTTTTAGATCTTTCTAGTCTTTTTTTGGGGGGGGGAGGACGCGGTGGCTCAGTGGGTTAGGACGCTGAGCTTGTTGATCAGAAGGTTGACAGTTTGGCAGGTCGAATCCCGAGTGCCGCGTAACAGAGTGAGCGCCTGTTACTCGTCCCAGCTTCTGCCAACCTAGCAGTTCGAAAGCACGTAAAAAATGCAAGTAGAAAAATAGGGACCACTACGGTGGGAAGGTAACAGCGTTCCGTGTGCCTTTGGCATCTAGTCATGCCGGCCACATGATCACGGAGACGTCCTCGGACAAGCGCTGGCTCTTCGGCTTTGAAACGGAGATGAGCACCGGTCCTTAGAGTTGGAAATGACTAGCACGCATGTACGGGGGAACCTTTACCTTTACCTTAGTCTTTTTTTCCCCTCTCAACAAGGTAACATTCACTGCTTCCAATAGCCAAAAGTTGGGGGAGAAACCCCCTCCTTCTTTCGTGTATTTTTGGGACTTCTCTTCTTCAGGAAAATAGGTAGGATAGAGGAAATCAATATTCTTACCCAGATTCAAACATACTGTTTAGAGTCAGCTTAAAGTAGAGCTTGTGACTTCTGTTGTTTGCAGCTGGGGCTAGACAATGATGTTAGCTAGCCTTTTCTTCTGTTGGTTTCTGGAAGGCTTCTCGTGGACCATTCGGGGAGACCACCATCTCTCCTAGGTCTCTGGGACTTCCTTCCTTTATGCCACCTCTCCAGGGTGACCTCTGGCCCATTTAGGGTTCCCAAACAGAAAGAAATTCAGCCAAAGGGTTCAGCATTCTGAATCCTCCATCTACTTTATTGTTTGCATGGATACACATATATACCTACTCATCTTCCAGTGGACATTACTATCAAGCTTGATTCCTTGAAAATCATCAAGCAGCTTCCCTCAACGATGTCTGTTTCAGGTACTAGATGTCAGAACCCATTTTTCCCTGGGGGAGAATACATCTCATCTCTTTCCTAATTTTTTCTTTCTGAGGGTTCTGCCATTCTAGTATGGGGGAAGGGGGAAGGCTCTGTGGTATGTTATTCTGCTTTGCTACAATGTATCCTTTCTGCTGTTCCTACTGTACATGCTTCCTCTTTGAACTGTCTCTCCCTTGATGTTACCTTGGGGTGAGAAAGGAATGTGCCTACTGCCATCTGGCTTATCTCTCGCTGCAGAAGGGAAGGTGCGAAGACCAAACAACATCTTCACAAGCATGGGAAAGGATCCCATTATCAGCTCCTTTCCCACAGTGGACTTAACACCTGGGGATTGGCCCATTCAAACTGACTGGGGTGGGGTTATGCTTGGAACTCTTTTAACCTATTGATCTGAGTAGGAAATCCTCAGATCCTGCCTACCATGCCTGCTATCAGCTTCTTCTGATAAAAGTTCCCTTTGGAAAGAAACTGTTCCAAGAGTTCTGCTTTCTTGCAATGAGGTTTTGAAATGGGCCCTGACACTAGATGAGGGAAATTCATGTGAATTATACTTGCAAAGACTACAAGTGTTGTAGTGTTCATATAAGAACTTTAGGCCAGCTAATTTTGTGTAGAAATGAGGAAGTTTCTTCATACGTACAGTCTTAAGCTTTTTCTCCCCTTCATTTATGGACCTGACTGTCTTGTGAAACTAAAATGTCTTCTTATTCAATGAATTTCATATTTTGTCCTATTATTTATGATGCTATGGCTATTGCATATTGTTGTGTTGCAAAATCTCATTCTGATTAAAAGCATTTTAGAAGCTCCAGCTGGAAATGCCCATAAATAAAGAAAAACAAAGTAATAAATTCAAGGCTGTCTGTCCTAGAGGAGTTGTTAACTATTAATTAATACTGTTTATAAAATATTTTATTGCCATAGGTGCACTTTTTGAACCTTGTGTGAATGTGTTTATGTCTCCATCAAATATTAACACATATAAATTACTATAAACTTAAACAATAATACATAACCACAGTAAATGAAACTCAGTTCAAGGCTATATTTGTTTGTGTATATGCACATGCTGTTTGACACACACACAAATGCACACACACCACATGGATACCATGTTTCTCCAAAAGTAAGACCCGGTCTTACTTTCTTTTGGGCTCTGAAATAACCACTAGGGCTTACTTTTGGGTAGGGCTTACTTTTACTGGTTCCAGCAGGCCATAAATGAGTGGAGATGGGGGTCTGCACATGGGGTGAAGACACAACGCAGTGGGGAAGGCATAGTGGCAGACCAAGTATCAACAGAGCAGGCAGGCAGAGGCACATGCCCTTCCTATGCCAGGGCAGCCCTGGGGCGGCTGTGCTGGGTGGTGGTGGGAAGCACACCGAGGTGGGGCGACCAGGCTGGTGCTCCTCTAGACACAGCAGGAGGCTTTTGTCACCTCTCTAGCCTGGCTGGACCCACCTTGAGGTGAGCATGGAGGTGGTAGCCCAGGACCAAAGCGGTGACTAGATGCTGAAATGGGCCTGTCTCTGTCACACAGCTGCCCAGGCCCACTAGAGGGAAGGCCAACATCTACCAGCACATTCTGGCTCTGGCAGGGAAGGGGCAGCCAGCATGGGCACTGATGGCAGGACCCACACTCTCTGAGCCTCCAGTGCTCCATCTGCCACTTTTGTCAGTGGCTGCTGCCTCCCTGCTCACCTCTCAGGTGGTCCCAGCCAGGCCAAGAATGTGGCCTCCCTGGATCCCCAGGGCAACTCCCCCCCCCACTCTGGCCAGGTAAGTGTCAGTTTGACCTCAGCGCCTTCCTGCTGCTGCCCAGCACATCTGCCCAGGGGTTGCAGGGGCTAGCCTGGCATGGGAACTGCTTTGGAAACAAATGGGGAAAAAACTTTTTTGCCCAACCCAACTTTTTCTGTTTTTTTCCCAGGGCTTCCCATCTGCAGTTAGGGTTACTATAGGCATGGGAGGCCTGGCTATGGCCTCACATGGATCAGATGCAGGGAACCCACCAAGCCTCATGGCAGCAGCATTGGGCACAACACTCGATGCTGCAAATGGCCGTAGAACAAGCTGGACGGTGATAAGGGACCAGTATACTGTTGGTTAATGGGGCATGTAGGTCAGATGGGGGGATCCACCAAGCCTCAAGGCAATGGTAGTGGCAGACATGACAAGTGATGCAGCAAATGACTGTGGCTGGCCATGGAACAAGCAGGGCAGTGTGAAAGGTGACGGTAAGGTATACCATAGGTTAGCAGGGCATGTGGTCAGATTCTCCCCTCCCCCACTGGCTTTGCATCATCACATAGGCACTGACAGTCTCTGCACAGGCTCTTAAGTAGGGTTTACTTTTGGGGGAAGGCTTATATTAGTAAACTGGGGCTTACTTTTGGGGAAGGGCTTACTATTGGGGAAACACGGTATTTATTTATTTAATTAATTAATTAGATTTTTATACTGCCCTATTCCTGAAGGACTCGGTGGTTTACAGGGCAGCATAAAATACAATATAAAGATAATATAAAATTAAAATAAATTAAATTAATTAAGCCCAACAGTTAAAACAATATTTAAAAAGCTAAAACTCTTTCAGTCCATGCCTGATAGATCGAAAAGCCAAGTTTTCAGGTCCCGGCGAAATGAACGCAGATCGGGGGTGGTCCGGAGTTCCACAGGTAAATCATTCCAAAGGGCAGGCGCACCCACAGAGAATGCCCTCCCTCTGGGGATTACACGCTGGCACTCCCTAACCGGCGGCACCCTGAGAAGGCCCTCTGTGTGGGAGCGCACAGGACGATGGGAAGTTGATGCCAGCAGCAGGTGTTCCCTTAGATAATCCGGACCCAAGCCATTTAGAACTTTATAGGTCATTACCAGCACCTTGAATCTCACCCGGAGGGCAACCAGAAGCCAATGCAGCTCACGGAGTAACTGTGAGAGGAACCTTGGAGTCCTAGTGTACAATCACTTAACCATGAACCAGCAGTGTGCAGCAACAGCCAAAAAAGCTAATGCAATCCAGGGTTGTGTAAACAGAGGCATAGAATAAAGATCACGTGAGGAATTAGTACCGCTTTATAAAACTCTAGTAAGACCGCACTTGGAATATTGCAGCCAATATTTGTCACCATATCACAAAAAAGATGTTGAGAGTTTGGGAAAAATTCAGAGAAGAGCAACTAAGATGATCAAAGGCCTGGAGACTAAAACATACGAAGCATGACTGCAAGAAAAGAAGAAAAAGGGGAGACATGATAGCAGTGTTCCAGTATTTGAGGGGCTGCCACAAAAAAGAGGGGATTCACCAAAGTACCAGAAGGCAGGACAAGAAACAATGGTTGTAAAAAGAGAAAAGCAACCTGGAATTAAGGAGAAACTTCCTGACAGTGAGGACAATTAACCAGTGGAATAGCTTGCCCCCAGAAATCGTGGGCATTCCATCACTGGAGATTTTTAAAAAGAGGCTAGACAGTCACTTGTCTGAGATTGTATAGGGTCTCCTGCTTAAGCAGGGGGCTGGACTAGAAGACCTCCAATGACCTTTCCAATTCTATTCTATTCTATTCTATTCTATTCTATTCTATTCTATTCTATTCTATTCTATTCTATTCTATTCTATATATATATCGTTTCATCTGAAAGTGAGTTTTTAAAATAAATCTAGTCTTAGAGGTGAAAATGTATTTTGGTTAATCCTATGTGTATTTTGCCTAAAATTTTAACACACTTGTAGGGATTGAACTGAATTTAATTTAATTTAGAGTAAGAGTGAATGGAGTAATATAAATCTAGCACAATTTACTGTCTCACTAAACACAATAGGACTATATTCCAATTTATTGATGTTTCTTATGGATTTTAAAATTATAAACTCTTTAAAAAGTGTTTCACAACTTTCTCTAACAAATATAACTTCTGAACAATCAGAAATGGGGAAGAAAATAACATCCAACCAACATTCAATGGAGCTTTTTAGCTTAGTGAAAAAGCTATATAATAAAGTGAATTATAGTTGTTAAATACAATTTTTATGCTGCAGAGAAAATAAGTAATGTTTATCTTCTTATCATGGTAGGAGCTTTGGTGGAGAGGGGGGGGTCATTAATAGGAGCCAAATAAGATTCAGGACGGGGGAAAAGTACATTTTTTAATATAATTTATTGGCCACCCAACTCTAGTTACATATTAATGCACATTTGCATTCTGAATTTTCATCCATAAGATTTAATTAGAACTTCCACTAATAGCTTTGAAAGGATATTATAATTTTATACAGGATAAGATCATTCAATAGTTATTACTCCTGGTAGTTATATATCTGATAACTTCTGTGGGTTCTGTTACAGCAGCGTCACTTGAAAAATACTTCGGGGAAACATCCAGTTTATAGGCTTCTAACAAATACCCTGTTGCCATTTTCAGGGTTAAAATATTAAATTAGATGTACATTTCATTTAATCCAACAGATTTCATTTTGTACTATCTTTTTGAGCATTTTCCTTCGCCACTACAATTGTCCCATTTGAACTAAATCATGTATTACAGCTAATGTAGAAGTGTCATCAATTTGAATTATTGTCTAATTATATTTAAAATAATACTTGATAATAATATACATCAATTGTCTTTTTTTAAGAAAGCCTAAGTAGAATTCACATTTTTTTACAGACCTTCTTAGCTATAGAAATCAGAACTTTGTGCTTGTTAATGTGTGTGTTTTACATAATGTCATCTTTTTGTTAGCCTGACAGTTTATAATTAGTCAACTGGTGCAGAAAATGTTTCTTCACACATTTATATGGTGTGAAGCATATTCAGTGTTCAGCTAGATCAGACATGTCAAACCCAAGGCCTGGGGGCTGGATGCGGCCTGCGAAGTGGTTTCATGTGGCCCGCGAAGCCATCCTGGAAACAGTGAGGGAACGGCCCCCTCTGCCTTGGCCCTGGCCCAGAGACCCTCCTTCTGCCAGAGATCCTCAGATCTGTCCCACTCCTGCCCAGGCCCCCATAGGCACCCTTGATGCAAATGATAGAGCTGGCCATGCCCACCCAGTAGGCCATACGCACTCTAGCCATGCCCACCCAGTAGGCCACGCCCACCCAGGCCACAGCCACTCGGCCCCCTGAGGGCAACCGCAATGCTGATGCGACCCTCAATGAAATTGAGTTTGACACCCCTGATCTAGATAATAAAACAATGGGGATTTGTGTATAGGTAAAGGCATCATTTTGACATGAAAATAACTGACTTGCCTAACGAATAATACCATGGAAAAAAATAATTGCCACAGTTGAATGTGTCAGCTATTGTTAAGTCCCATGTGTCTTCTTTCCCATTCCATGTGTTTAATGGCATTTGAGATTTTCTTACTCAAGCATCTCTATCAAGTATTGTGCACATAAAAATTGTCTATTTATTGCCATGGAAAAGATTTCTAATGGGGGGATAGATAAATAACATTCATCAAGGAAAAACAAAGCAGGAAATAAAACATCTTGATGTATAAAAAGTAAATTTGTTCACTAATGGACTTTTTCTGTAACATGATGAGTTGCCTTGCCAATACATAAAATAAACTGAAGCCATCTGTAGAAGGAAAAAAATCTTTAAACTTTTCGGGTTTTTTTTTATTATTATTATTATTGAAGGCAACAGTTGATAAATTATAGTCAAAAGCTACCAGCTATAGTTAGAAGAAAAGCCATGTTGTGATGTCCTTCTGATAGACAATTTAAAATATGGAACTGGCACTAAAAGTTCAGTTGCTATAGAAACAAAGCAGTTAAAACTTTTACACTGTGTATGTGTTAAAGTTGTAAAGTATTTATCTCACCTGAAGATAGAAGAGGGGGACTGATCAGCCTCCTGGACTCGGGACAGTGATCCTAAAGTAGTCTGTGTTAGGCTGTGTGGGAGGTTAAGCCATTGCAGTTCCTATTGGTGACCGTTGGAATGTCTGGCATCGTAGGTCAGTGGCAGTGTTCTTAGAATGGGGGGGGGGAGAGAAGCAGTGCTCCCAGCACACCACTGGAATGCATGTTGAAAGGTTTTGATGAATATTTCAATCATATTCAGTATAAAGTCCCCTATCCTAAGGTGACTAAAGAGAGGTTGAGGTTTCTATGTGAGAAGCAGTGGCCACATATGGGGGTTGGGTGGCTGCCAGAGGGTACATTCAAAAACCAGCTCATGCAAACGACCTATTATAATGTCAGGCTGAAATGGTTTGCTTCTGTGTTGCTAGACCTAAAGGAAGGAAGCTAAATGTTGTGTGAAAAAGATTTAAGGATGTGAAAATATCCAAAACCAAGGTGTTAGATGTGAAGAAAGAGGTATTGGTTGAAGAGAAGGAGGTGATTCTTAGACCCCCTCCATATGTGCCGCGCTGTAACTTCAACCGCTGCAGCACTAAATGAAGTGCAGTCAGCAGTAAGAAAGAAGCAGAGAAGAAAGGAGCCTATGGCTTCTAAGAACGAGGGGGGTTTCTCTGTGAGTGAGAGTGGTGAGATAGATGGAGGTAGTAGTATGGCAAGCACTCCATTGGAGCACATACTCAAGGGAGTTGATACATACTTCAATCATGCCCAATATAGGGTCCCTTATCCGAAAGCCACTAAGAAAAGTTGGAAGGACAGCAATACAGCTGAATAATCAAGATGTGGCTAGGGGCCAGGTCGTAATGAACCCCCTGGCTTGAGTCCAGAGGGAGGTAGGAGGCGGAAGAGAGGAGGAAGATGAAGAAACCGGGGTGGTGTCCCTGGTAGCCAAACATATAAGGGGAGCGGAAAAGGAGAAGTGGAGAGCTGCAGTTAGGAAGTGTGTTATAGATAGGTACCCTAACGTGCAGAATATACAGGCAGAGTTATAGACAAGGGCGCTGGAGCAGAATCCAAGACAATGTCAGTAAACAGGATTCTGAAGAATACGAGGCAGTAGATCACCTGCACAAGAACAAGAAGAAAGCTAAAAAAAAATGGCAAAGAAGAAGAAAGACGATGATGGTGGGTTAGAGAGCTATATCGATGAACCCCCGGCAGAGAAAACTCAAGTGTTTTCTCCCAAGAAAGTTCAGAAAAAGAAAAATGGTGAAAAGAAGTGCAAGAGATCCAAAGGAGATTCTGAGGCTTCCATAACTGCGAAAGAAGAAGTGGTGGAAGCAGCGCCCAAGAAATCTGCAGTAGCGGGAGTGGTTCCCAAGAGAAAAGACATGACGTTTAGCAACTGGTCAGATGAAGACATTCCAGAGCGTGGGGAAACGGTTCTAGAAAGGACTTCTGAGGAGCCCCATAGAACTAGCCACCGCATGTGAGGTGAAACCATGGAGGTGGGGTCGAAGAAAACTCTCACTTACGTCCTGAGGAGCAGAAGTGGAGCAGCAGCCTTGGTAGCAACAGGAGCCGTTCTTCAATTAGATTCTGATCACCCTCTAATGATTCTGCACATTGCAGCGGAGATGACCAGGCTGCAGTTAAGAAGATTCTGTGCAGCAGTTCCAGCAACAGAGACAGGAGATGCCTTGAGATTGCTGGCAAGCGGAAGTTCAGAATCAATCAGCTGAAATGAGGGGTTGCCAGCTGTAGCACTTCTTCTGATCGACAAGATTCAAGGAATCACAGTTCAAGGTGAAGTTCTCCTGAATCTGATTGCCAAGGCTATTTCAGATCTGGGTCATTCAATAGCAGAGAAAGAGTGCAAGACAGAGACCGACATGAGCATAATTGTGAACGGGAAAGAGAGAGGTTCTTTGGAAGGCAGGAAAAACCCCTGTGAATATGTCTAAGCCGTCTTTGATAACGCAGGGAGCAGATGCAAGCCTGGAGAGTTTTTTGCAAAGGTTGATTGAGGCTTATGAGCTGTATACGCAGACAATGTATGAATGCTGAATGAGAGATTCATAGCACAAAGTTATGGTGATATCAGGAAGAAGTTACAGAGGTTGGAAGGAGCTTTGGAAAAGAATATCAGTGAATTGTTGGAGGTGGCAAGGAAAGTGTATATTAATAGAGAGAAAAAGAGAGGGAAGCACAAATGCAGAGGAAAACGGAATTGTTGGCGGTAGCCTTACAAAGGAAGACACTGCTTGGGCCATACCAGTGTGTATATTGTAGGGAAGAAGGTCATTGGCAAAGGGAATGTCTGAAACGAGGGACGAGAGGACGAGGCTGGAGAGGAAGGACAGGTTTTGGAAAAGGAAGGTCTATAGGCAAGGTACAGTGGATTTCCCTTGAGAGGCAGAGGATTCCAAGGGAGCCGAGGAGGTAGAGGAAGAATGGAGAGTGAATGTGAGATAGAAGGGATTGGATTGGCAGGGACAAGTTGGATGGATTGATGGGAACTGGGCTTAGAAGAGGCTTCCCCCTGAGCCTTTGGTAACTATGAATATAGGGGGCTAGGGTGGAACAAATAAACCACACTTTAAAGGAACCACACTTTAAAGGAGAAAATTTAGATTCCACCGACTGCTAGGTGGTTCTCAGTAATAGACTTAAAGGATGCCTTTTTCACAATCCCAATCCACAAGATTAGTCAGCCATTGTTTGCATTTGAGTAGGAGAGCCCAGAGACAGGTCAGAAGAGGCAATACACATGGACTTGACTTTCCTAGGGGTTTAAGAACTCACCCACCTTGTTTGGTACTGCCCTAGGAAAGGACTTGCAGCATTATGTACCCCGACAACCTGGGGATTTAGTTTTACAGTATGTAGATGATGTCTTGGTAACAGGTAAGACAGAGGACTTATGTTGGGAAAACACGAGAACTCTGTTGCTTCTGTTATTGAAATGTGGTTATCAGGTATCTAGAAAGAAAATATAATTGGTACAGCAGAAAGTAAGGTACTTGGGATATGATATTGAGCATGGTCAGAGAGCCCTAGGAAAGGAAAGGAAGCAAGCAATTCTAGCCATTGCTGAACCAGCAAACAGAAGGTAGCTGCGAAGCTTTTTGGGGTTAGCTAACTTTTGCAGAACTTGGATACCTAATTTTGCACTGTTGGCAGCTCCGTTTTATGCAGCTACAAAGGGGGGTGACTTTGAACATATTCAGTGGGGAGGAGAACAAAGAAGTGGCCTGATGCTTTGCTCTTAGCACTGTATTCTGTGAGGTGTGTGCCACGAAGACGATACAGATTATCCCCGTTTGAATTGATGTTTGGTCATCCTCCCACTCTCTTACGATGAAACCTGACAGGATGGCCAGATTTGGGGCATAAGGGGGGAGTGTGGAACATGGAGATGGTACAAGAACTAAATAAACAAGTTGAAAAGCTTCGAGGTTATGTGCTGGAGCAAACCCCTCCTAGAATAGTAACAAATTGTCATCCCTTCAAACCTGGAGATAGAGTCTGGGTGAAAAATTGGAAGCGGGAACAGCTAGAAAGGAGATGGAAAGGACCATATGTTGTTATTATGTCCTCTCCTCCTGCTGTCAAGATTGCAGAATCCAAATCATGGATCCACTGGACAAGGATCAAAGGATCCTTGGACAAGCAGCTGAGGATCACTGGACAAGCAGCTGAATCTGAATAGGTGGTGTCTAAAGATCCAGTGGTTCCCACAAAGTTAACATTTAAATGAAAGTGATATATGATTTTATTTATTTATTTATTAAATTTTAATAAATTTTATTTATTTATTAAATTTTAATACCGCCCTTCTCCCGAAGGACTCAGGGCGGTGTACAGGGCAATAAATATCGAAATATAAATACAAAAATTAAAAAAGATTAAATAATTATGCCCAATATAATACAACAATTAAAACTACGTTAAAATCAAATCCAAACCCCAAACCCATCAGACCAGGCCGGATTGTTCAAATAGATAGGTTTTTAGATCGTGTCGGAAGGAGTGAAGGTCGGGGGCCATCCGGAGCTCAACTGGCAAGCGGTTCCATAGGTCTGGCGCACCCACAGAGAACGCCCTCCCCCTGGGGGCCACCAATCGACATTCTCTGATCGGAGGCACCCTGAGGAGGCCCACTCTGTGGGAGCGCACTGGACAGAGGGAGGTTGACGCCGGCAGCAGGTGCTGCCATAGGTAATCCGGACCCATGCCATATAGGGCTTTATAGGTCATTACCAGCACCTTGAATCTCACCCGGAGGGCAACTGGCAGCCAATGCAGCTTGCGGAGCAGAGGTGTAACATGGGAGTATCGGGAGACCCCCAACACCACTCGCGGGGCTGCATTCTGCACCAGTTGAAGCCTCCGAGTGGTCCTCAAGGCCAGCCCCATGTAGAGAGCATTGCAGTAGTCCAAACGAGAGGTCACGAGCACATGAGGGACTGTACGCAAGGCATCCTGGTCTAGATAGGGCCGCAACTGGCGCACCAGGCGAACCTGGGCAAAGCCCCCCCCAGTTACAGTTAATATATGATCTTCTAAGGAGAGCTGTGAATCTAGGAGGACCTCCAAGTTGCGTGCCCGATCTACGGGGGGTAATAACTCACCCCCTATATTAAGAGATGGAATAATCTGTGTTTCCCGAGATGCCAACACGCACAGCCACTCAGTCTTGTCAGGGTTGAGCTGAAGCCTGTTCCTCCCCATCCAGACCTGAACCGCCTCCAGGCAATGGGACATCACGTCGAAGGCATCACTGGGGTGGTTTGGGGTTGAAATAAAAAGCTGGGTATCATCAGCATACTGATGATAACCAACTCCAAAACCACGAATGATCTCAGCCAGAGGCTTCAGATAGATGTTGAACAGGAGAGGCGAGAGGACTGATCCCTGAGGAACTCCACAAACGAGAGACCTCAAGGTCGACCTCTGCCCCCCTGCCAACACCGACTGCGAACGCCCCAGAAGGGAGGAGGAGAACCACTGAAGAACTATGCCTCCCACTCCCAACCCCCTGAGACGCCGCAGCAAGATACCATGGTTGATGGTATCAAAAGCCGCTGAGAGGTCTAACAAAATTAAGACAGAGGAACAACCCCTGTCCCGAGCCCGCCAGAAATCATTCACCAGCACAACCAATGTCGTCTCCGTGCTGTACCCGGGCCTGAAACCCGATTGGTATGGGTCCAGATAATCAGCTTCCTCCAAGAACAAAGGGAACTGATGTGCCACCACGCTCTCAACAACCTTCGCAAGAAAGCGAAGGTTGGAGACCAGACGAAAGTTATTTAATACAGCTGGGTCCAGGGCAGGCTTCTTGAGGAGGGGTCTCACCACCGCCTCCTTCAAGATGGCGGGAAAACTACCCTTACTCAAAGAAGCAGTTATCACTGCCTGGACTGTCCCATCCCGGGCTGCATAAACCAGCCAGGAGGGGCACAGGTCCAATAAACACGTGGTGGAGCTCAGCTTCCCCATGATCCTGTCCACATCTTCAGGAGTCACAGGATCAAGCTCCTCCCAGATAATATCCACAAGACTGCCCTCATCCTCATAGTCAGACTCTGCCCAGTCAGAGTCCAAACTGATCCGAATCCGAGCGATTTTGTCCGACAGATGTTGACTAAACTCCTCAGCACGACCCTGCAAGGGCTCCTCCCTCACCTACTGATTAAGGAGGGAGCGGGTCACCCTAAACAGGGCGGCCGGGTGATTATCTGCAGACGCGATGAGGACGGCAAAGTGATTAGACCTTGCCATCCTCATCGCCACGAGTCGCAATCGGTCGGATTGCTCTCTAGGCCCCATCTCCGACGCTTCATCTCCCAGAGCTCCATGGAAAACCATGGAGCCCATTGGGATCTGCACCGGGTCAAGGACTGCATGGGTACAACTCGGTTGAGTGCCTCCGTGGCCGCCTTTTCCCAGGCTTCCATTAGGGCATCGGCTGAGCTGTGAGCAAAGGAGGCAAGTGGGGACCCAAGCGCCGCCTGGAACCGCTCAGGGTTCATTAAGCGTCTAGGGCAGAACCATCTCATTGGTTCAACAACCCCACGACGGGGAGTGGCAAAACGGAAGACCAACCGCAGGAGGTGATGATCGGTCCATGACAGGGGCATAATAATTGAGGAACCCCCACCCAGATCATCTAACCACCGTCCAGATAGAAAAATCAAATCGAGTGTGTGACCCCCCCCATGCGTTGGTCCCTGAATAATTTGCATCAGGTCCATGGCCATCATGGAAGCCATGAACTCCCGAGCTAACTCAGATGATCCCCCCAGGGATGGTAGATTAAAGCCATAAGTTTGGGGAATTCAATCACCAACCCTGAGAGGATGTCGAGAAGCTCAGGCAGGGCTGCTGCTGTGTGACTAGGTGAAAGGTACACCAGCAGCAAGCCCAACTGAGCTCTAGGGCCACATCTCAGGAGGAGGAACTCACACCCGACTATTTGGACAACGGTGGCCTCCCGCGGACATAAGGACTCCCTCACGACTACTGCCACTCCTCCGCCCCTACCCTGAGCCTGAGGCTGGTGCAGCACCCAGAAACCCGATGGACAAAGATCAACCAGAGGGACACTGCCCTCTGGGCCCAACCAGGTCTCCGTAATGCAAGCCAGGTCCGCATGCTCCTCCTCGATCAAATCACATATAAGAGGAGCCTTATTAGCTATGGACCTGGCATTGAAATACATGAGCCTGAGCTCAGGTGGCTGCTCATCCTCGCTCCCAGAACCATGGGCCGAAACCAGAGGGTTGGAGCGCATCACCGCTTGGAGACAGCGGGGACGCACTCCCGGATATTGATACGGCCCTCTATTTGCACGCCTGCTGACATTCCCTATCGCCTTGGGAATAGACAAACCCACACCCCACTCCGGGGCCCCGGAGGCACCCAACCCAAGCCTCATCACGGCGCGATCAATCCCAGGCCTGGTCTGAGAAACGGTTGGTGGAAGACCCCCAATCTCCAACCAAACCTTTTGAGAACCCTCCCCCCTCTCTAACCCCACAAAAAATTGAGCTAAAAAGTGCACCAGGGGCCTCTTATTAAATTTGTGACAGAGGCTCCTGTCCTTGCCCAACCATCTCTCAGGGTCCCAATAATTGGGCCCGTCATCAAGAGGATAGGTTGAAATAAAGGCGGGTCGTGCCCAGGAAGGGGGGGCACCCCTGAGCGCAAATAAGTCCGTGCTTGAATAAGACAAATAAACCATTTTCCGGGTGGGTCCAGCCAGGCAGTCCCATAGTCACTCAGGAGGATGTAAAATAGAAGGTCAACAATGTTCAGTCCACCAGCTCCCTGCCACTTGAGCTGGATACCTTCCAGGTAACTTCCGAGACAGATCGGGCACCTCCCTCTCACAGAGGGCCCAAACCTATCCAGGAGTGGACAGGATACCAACCCAAATGAAGCATACTTCCCTAGATCTCTCACCTCTAGGGAGATAGCAGATGGTATAGGGTGGTATAATTAATTGATGATATAGCTGAGCCACCCTCTCACAGCGGCTCAGCTCCAAGACCTTCTGAGTCCAGTGGGTTCGGTGGGTTCGTGGGGGGAAGAGAGGAATTTGAGCAGCAATTACCCAGCATAACCTGAAGATAAAAAAAGTTCCAATCGCAGAAGATCTTCTCAGAAGCGAGGAAAGTGAAGAAGGCTGAACAGCAGATGAATCGAAAACAGGCAGCTCAAGTCCAAATGGCTTTGGTAGTGTAGCTGGACTTATTTAAGAAGCTTTAGTATATTCGCTGAAAGGCTACTCTGCTGGAACCTTACCAGCAATAGGTTCCTCTACACACAGTAGTGAAGACCCCTGCTAAGTCACTCCAGATGCTGACTTTCTACGCATGGGAGAAGAATGGAGAAAAGTTTACTGTTGCTATGGGTGTATTGTATTGCTGCCACATGTAACAATGTTTCAAAGTAAGTTAAGGGTAACCAAGGGAATGAAACTAAAACTGACTCTTGTGATGCTTGTATAACCAAGGCAAGGCATGGGACTCAAACGATCAATACTTTGGTGTACCATACCCAGAAGCCTCTACAATCTAAACCAGAGGGAATTACATGCATATATAATAAGACTATGTATTCCCTATGTATACAAGGAAGAAAGAAAATATGTTATAACCCTGAGACCCCGATTAGATTTAACTTCTCGATCTATGCCGGTCTGTTTTACTATTACCCGGTGGGACCAAGTAATTATCTGAATTCAACCCTGGTATTGCAGACAGGGAACCAGAGAGCTGAAATCACTATTGATTTTTGTGAGGCCATGGATCAGAGCCCCTTAGGGAAAAGAGCTATTACATGCGGAAGTAACAGCTGGAGACAAACATATCAGCACAATCATAAACATTTCTGTGACCCAACAGGCTCATGGAACATTGATAGACTTGACTATCTCTCCTGTGCAGGATATGCTGGAAGGACAGCTTGCTTGGGGTGGGAATGTGTGTGTGAATATACTGAGGGAGGATATCAGGGATGTAAGTATTTGACTAATGTCCACCGAGTGGCTTACAGCAATCGAGTAGTACTAGAAGGTGAGGGATGCCTGACCGATATGTGTATGCCATAGGAATTGATGGGAAAGGGGAGGATCCAAAGACCTTCAGCACAGTTGTAAAGCAGTTGCTCTATGATGGGGAACAAAAATCCCTAGGGTGATCAATATACGACACCTTAGCCCAAATGGAGCATTCAAAAGATCAATTCAAGGTATCCATAAAAGCAACTAATCTGTTCATCTCCTTAGCAGAGGAAATAGCCAAAGCCCTGACTGTGAAGAATTGCTTTGTGTGTGGGGGGACCAACATGGGAGTACAGTGGCCATGGGAAGCAATGGAGGCTAACCCAGAGATATATAACAATATGACAAGGGCAGGTAATATCATCCAAAGAATACATGTATATGGCACGGTGTGCACTCTCACAACAAATCTGGTTGGCCAAAACTGCTTTACATGCAAAGAGGATCAGCCAGTGGGAGATCTTATCTGTTTGGGGGATTGGGATTAACAGTATAAGGTATGGACATCTTTGGGAAATGCCTCTGAACCTTTCAAGTTTGATATGACTATCATGCCTTATCTGAACTCCAACAAGGAAAAGGAATGGGTAGCCCCCAGTGACATGTACTGGATTTGTGGCACCTTTGCTTATGAGGTTTTGCCTAAGAATTGGTCAGGGTCATGTGTATTGGATTGGATAAAGCCCTCATTCTTTCTTTTGCCAATACGGTCACAACAGGTCTATGATCAAATGGGAAATCGAAGAAAAAGAGAGGTTGACACAGCCTTCTCTAATTTCCTTATAGAGAATCTGATTATTATGAGAAAATGGGGGATTTGTGGAATTCAGAGAGGATAGTTTGTGTGTATGGCCAAGCAACCTGGACAAAGGACGGTATAATTAGGCTGCAGGCTGTTGTGGATCTGGCAGGGCAACGCCTAGATAAAGCCTTAAACTTGTTAGCTGTAACCACTGATAAAATCCGGACAGCTGTCTATCAAAACCAATTGGCTTTGGATTACCTATTGGCAAAAGAAGGAGAAGTGTGTGGAAAATTCAATCTTTCAGATTGTTGTCTTCAAATTGATGAAACTGGACAGGTAGTCACACAATTAACCACTGAAATGAGGCAATTGACACACAATGCAGATCAAACCTGGAAGGGTTTTAATTTCCAAGAGATTTTCAGTGGATGGTTTCCCAAACTTCCAGGGTTACAAGCAATTGTGGCTCTCATAGGACTGATAGCTGCAGGATGTGTGTTGATTCCTTGTATCTTGCCTATTTTTATAAGAACTATATCCAATAGCTTAGCTTTACTTGCTGAAAGAAAAGCTACTGCACAGGTAATGGCAATGTGGGAATATAAATGGTTACAAACCAAAGAAGACCTCTGTTTAGACTCATCGTCACAAGTTGAGATAAGTCTCAAAAGGGGGGAGTAAAGAGATGTACTAAAGTCCTTGTTTAAGCAAACATAGTCTTGTCCTTAAGGTAGATGTTGATTGGGATAGCCATATCCTGTCTGTGAAACTACATGTACTTCATGTAATTTTCTTCTGTAAACTGTTGTCTGATAAGAATGTGCAGAAACAAAGTATAACATTGTATAACTAGGAATTAGAGGTGTATAAATATGTCTTTTCATGAGCCCTTTGGGGTTCAGACCCTTTGCTTTGTGTAGCCTTCTGAACCTGTGCAAATAAACCTTTCCTTTCCTGAAGAGCTGACGTCTCTTCTTTCTACAACAATTGCAGCAAACATATACTGTAGTTCTGTGATCAAAATTCAGATATCTGGCAATTGACTCAATGGGGAAGCCAAATTCACTTAACAAGAATATTACTAACTTAACTACGGTGATTTACCCTAATCAAGGTCCACTTCTATGCATTGATTCTTTCTATGACATTGATTCTTTCTATGGCATATAGGTCTACCATATGCATTGCTTCTTTTTATGGCATCTGGTGTTTAATGGAGAAAAGTTCACCAGTTTTCAATAGCTCCCAATATATTCAATTCTATTTTAATATGCTGATACACTGCAAAGAATTCAATTCATACATGGATTTGAGTTGAGCTCAACATGTGATAACTATTAGAGATGTGTCCATATAATTTGAAACTTGAAGCTCATTTGCCATTATCTCCTTCCAGGCTATTAGGCAATGGTCTTGGGATCTCCTGACTCTGTCCCATCCTGAGATTTTAAGATTAGGGTCAGCTGCCCTTTGATGCTTTAATTTAATTATGATGCTTTAATTTAATTTATTTCTAATCTATTTTTAAAGGATGTTGTCCTTCTGAAATTTTTTGTCTCCTTTCCTCTTGACTGAAGCACACTTTGCAAAGATTTTAGTGTCTAATATTCTCCTCAGGTTTTTTGAATCACTGTAAGAAGTGTGCAACTTTAGCCCCAAGGTTGCATATAATCCCTGAAAGTCCCTACACAAGTTGACACCAAATTCAAAAGGCTAATGTAAAATAAGGGAGAACATGGTTACAAACAAAGGAACAGGTTATACTTATTAGACAGTGAAGGTGGTGTTGTGGTTAAAGTGATGGACTAGTGTCCAGGTCCACCCTCAGTCATGGAAGTCACTAAGTGACTTTGTTTCTCTCTGTGTGTGTTTCTTTATCTCCCTGTTTCCCTCTCCCTCCCCCTACTCCAACCTTCTTTACAAGATTTGTGACACAACAAAGGTAGATTCCTTGTAAGCCAATTCAATTTAAATGAAATGTAGTGTTCCTTTTCCCTTACCCATTTTCACTTTGACTTTTATGGTGTCAGTCCAGATGCCAGTTAAAAACCAGATTTGGCTTTCAGACCTCTGTCCTCAAAAGTTCCCCTTTAAAATTGAATAATACAAAACTGGGGTGCTAATACTCATGCACTATTTGAACCATAGCACAAACCCCATGTTGGAAATGAATTCCTTGAAGGAAAGAGGAATTTGTATTGCTAATTGGAGATTTGGAGATTTCCTATTCATTCAGGGCCAAAAGGTGAACATCCTAACAGACCATGGAATAATGATCAAAACTGTATTTCTGGCCTTGCTTTGTAATGTGTATGGTAAGACAATGCTACACATCTCATAAGGACAAGATATGATAATTGCTATTCTCTTATTTATGATAGGAAACTAAGCCACAGGAAAGTGAACCTATTAACTGTAGCTTAATTGTGCAAAATGCTATACTTGTAGAAAGGAACTCCAAACATGCCACTTTCTCCAGATGCTATCAACAATGGATGTTCTCAATGATTCTAATAGGTTCTGCCATTAGAATTTCCAAAGGGAAATATTAAATATGGATATAAAAGGTGTTTGTTTTTTTAGAAAAAATCTCCCTGAAAAGGGGGAAAAGTCTAATTAACTGTTTAATGTTACTCACTGAATGCCTTTTGTTATTTCCTTCATAGTCTCCATAATTGCTTTGCTGATCTTTAATTAAATATGCATTATGTGAAACAGGCTACACAAATAATGGCACCACCAAGATGCACTTTAATATCTATTCAAGATTCATTTAGTAAATACAAAGGGCAGGAGAAATCATTACTGAAACATGCTCAAAGAGCATAAAGCAAGAGAGATCCTTTGGCCATGCTCATTATCTGATTAACTTAGTGAAAAATTTACAGTATAAACTCAGTGAAAAGATTGGGAAGATTTATGGAGTGTTTGGTTTACTGTTTGTTATACTGAACCTGTGCTCCATGAATCATAACCTTGATGAGCCTCACTTTATTTCCTTTTGGCAGGTAACTATTTTGTTTTGGGTATTTTTTTCCCTTTTAAATCATTAGCTCAAAATTTAATGGTTTTTTCCTCTTCTGGACGTATCACGTGAAATCTTTTTTAAAAGTTCATTTATTGAGGACTCCCGGGTGGTGCTTCAGCGTTGAGGATGGTCGGGATCGACCGCCAGCCTTCTGATTTTGTTAAAGCCACGGAGCAGCTGACGATCAGCTGTTCTGCAGCTTAAAACCCTTCCCCTCAGGTGAAGAGACGAAGGGGAGTCTCTGGGTAGGGGTAGAGCTCCCCTAGAGCCCCAGAATGTTTATTCTGGGGCTTGAAGGGTGAGAGCCCCCCAAAGCCCGGAAACACTCCAGATCGGAGGATTTTTCTGCTTTTAAGCAGAACAAGATGCTGAATCCACTCCTGCTGGATTTGTTTGTTTTTTGGAGTAATTGATGAAGGCGGAGTGGATGAGGGAGCAATATGAACAGCAAGTATAATGTCACTGCACGTTTTTTTTTGTTCGTCAGAAAAGTTCATTTCTAACTGTACATTTCCCC
>JAKJMR010000412.1:20051-57506 GCA_024449315.1 Daboia siamensis | reverse complement strand
GGGGAAATGTACAGTTAGAAATGAACTTTTCTGACGAACAAAAAAAACGTGCAGTGACATTCCCCTTCTTTCGTCAGCAAAGTGAAGACTCAAGTAAGGCACATCTTCTCATCCAGATACTCATGCTGGGCTGTAGGAAGTGGTTTGTTCAGCATATCAGCAATTTGATCACGTGTAGGCATATACTGTAATGACACAAAACCTTGTTTAACCAGTTGCCTTATGTTTTGATATCGGATGTCAATGTGTCTGGACCTTGAACCTGTAAAACGTGTTTCAGAAATATAAACCACAGATTCATTATCTTCCATCACAGTGATCGGTCAAATCGGATGTGTCCAGATATCTGTGATTAAAGCATCAAACCAGGTTAAAGAATTGCATGCATCAGACACACAAGAATACTAAGCTTCTGTAGAGGAACAAGAAACAAAATTCTGTTTACGCACATGCCAGTAAACAGGACATCCATTTAAGAACATCATGTAACCTGAAGTACTTTTTCGTGACTTCTTATCACTTGCCCAATCTGAATCTGCATAACAACATAACTCTGCATAATCAGTATGTGTTGGTTCCAACAACAACTTCATGTCTTTGGTGTGTTTTAGATACCTCAATAACCTTTTAACACATGTCCAATGAAACTGTTTTGCCTTGCCTACATGTCGTGATAAAAGATTAACACTAAGTGCAATGTCGGGTCTAGTCCAACTACTAATATACAACAGTGACCCAATGACTGAGCGATATAGTGTTTGATCTTCGAACTCAGGACATGGTTCATGGCCAAGTTGTGAAAATCGGTTTGCATGGATATACTCACAGGCTTAGCATCCTCCATGTTGCAGTGATGTAACAGTAGTTCAATCTTCTCTTCTTGTGTGAGACTAAATCCCTTCTGAGTTTTGACAATTTGAACACCTAAATAAGTGTTAATACATCCTAAAGACTTCAATGTGAAAAACTTTTGTAAAGCTTTAGCAAAAACCTCACTCATCTGCTTATTTGGACCAATATAAACAATATCATCGACATAAACAAGAATTATCTCATACCTATTACCGGATCTTTTAGTAAACACACATTCATCTGTTTCGGACTTAATAAAGCCCATTGAATTTAGTTTGTGAGAAAGACATAAGTACCACATTAAACCAGACTGTTTCAGACCATAAAGACTTTTGTGTAGAAACCAGGTATCCCCTTCTTGCTGTCGAAAACCTGGAGGACCTTTCATGTAAATTTCTTCATCAAGATCAGCGTGTAGATAAGCCGTTTCAACGTCGAACTGAAAAACTTCTAGACCAAGGATAGTTGGCCTAGAAGTGTGATTTTCACACTCTCAGTCCGCACTGTGGGTGAGTATGTATTTGTATAGTCCTCAGGATAACGTTGAGCGAAACCCTGGGCTACGAGTCTGGCCTTGTACAACGACTCACCATTCGGCTTCTTTTTGATCCTGTAGACCCATCGAGTGCCGATAACTTTCTTGTTTGCTGGAGGGCTTGCAGGCATAAAAACTTGGAGTTTCTTTAGACTGTCCATTTCAGCCTGCATTGCCTCAAACCATTTATCTTGTTCTGATTCAGGAAGATGTTTGATCTGTGTGAACTTCTCAGGTGGAAGTGTAACATTACAAATCAAAGGTACAGGTGTTTTTGTTACTTGCCACGAATAACGTTTTGGAGGGATGTGATCCTCTTGGAACGTCTCGGACCAACTGTCCATTCTTCTTCCGTGTCGTCCTTGTCTTCATCATTGTCGCCAGCAGCAACATCGGCGGCTTGCGAAGATGGAACAGTAGGTTGAGAAGAACTCGTGGAAGGAACATTATCCTGTGAATCTTGATCATCAGGTTGTGTGGCATCAGCAACATCATCTCTAGGAAAATAAACTCCAGGATCATTATAATGAATCCTGGACCAGTCAGCATCTTCGTCAAAAGTAGCAGATTGTGAAACCACAATAACATGATGAGAGTCAATGTATTTGCTCCATTTTGAATTATCGTCAATACCCATAAATTACATGCTTTTTGCTGCAGGACCCTCTTTCTTTCTTTGGGCTAAAGGAATATTGACCATAGCATAGGAACCAAAAACATGGAGATGTGAGAGATCAGGCTTGTGTCTATACAACATGAAATAAGGGGTCTGATTTATCACACTACTCCAAGTACGGTTGATGATGTGGTTAGCATATTTGATAGCTTCACCCCAGTATGGAAGACCAAGGTTGGCGTCTTCAAGAAGGCAACGCATCATGGTTTGCAAAACCCCATTTCTGCATTCTGCCACTCCATTTTCAGCTGGAGTATAAGGAGCAGATGTCTGATGTACTATCCCATTCTCACGCATCCAGTCCTGGAAACACTGAGACATGAATTCAGCACCGCAATCACTCTGGATTTTGGCAATGTTGACCTCGAATTGGGTATAGACAAGACTAGCAAAGTCTTTAAAGATCTGAAAGGTCTCAGAATTTTCTTTCATAGGATATACATATCCATATCTAGAATAATTATCAACGATTGTCAAGAAATATCTTTTACCACCAAGTGTTGGTGCAAAAGGACCAACTATGTCAGTGTGTACCAAATCAAAAATGCGTGTTGACAGGCATGTAGCGTGTTTTGGAATTGCTGCTGCCTTGGATTTGGCTTTCTTGCAGACAGCACAGTCCAAGAACACCTTACTCCCCTTTAGATCCAAACCTCTAGCGAACTCTGGCATCTTCTTCAGAACACGGAAACTGGCATGACCCAATCTTCTATGCCACTTATGGATACACCTGGAATGCAAAGGTTTACCTGTTAATGAATTCTCAACATTAGCATTTTTATTAGGAACCCCAGGCTTGCTGTGAGCAACCTGTGTCTTTTTTGTATTTTTATTATCTTTAGGAACCTTTGGAGTAGCAACAGGATCTCTCTTTGGGACGTCTCTCTCTGGGCCTGTGCTTTTTGGAACGTGTATACTTGCCTGCTCTTGCTTCTTAGACTTTGGTTTTATGTAATAAACACCACCAACCACCATGGTTTCAGCAACAATATCTCCGTCTTTGACTATATAACTTGCTTTTTCAAGATGGTGGACCTGAAAATGAGAAAACCTAGACAAATGACTCTGACTAAGCAAATTACTACTGGCAGACGGAACGCAGTAAACATCTGAAATGAGAGCACCGAGCTCTTCAATATAAACAGTTCCTTTTCCCATGACCTGAACAGGATGATTTGAAAAAGAGTAAAGTTCACGAAGTTCAGGTTCAGGCTTGTGCAGCTCTGTGTAAAGCTCTTTTCTGTAGGTAACATGTAATGCTGCTCCACTGTCCAAAGTCCAAAGAAGTCATCTGTCGTACTCTGGTTGAGGCTGTGGATCGTTGGTCACAACCAATGTGAGAAGTGGAGCTTGTGGATCACGCCTGGAACCACGACCATGACCTTGTCGTCCGCCTCTACCTCTGCCTCCTCTGGAATCTGTTCCTCTGGGCTGGTATGTGACGGGCGCTGGAACTCGTTGGGGACAATCCCGGGTGGCATGTCCCACACGATTGTAGATGTAGCATCTTGGCATCCTTGGAACGTAGGCCCTTCCATGGAAGGCACACCTCGCTGGAGCTCTTGATGCAAGTGGTTCCCTTAAATGTGGTGCAGCTTGCATAAGTGCCTCTTCTTTGGTTAAAATTCTGCATACATGATCCATTGTGCGTTGAGCAATAGGCACTCGATTAATCTTGGAAATGGCATCTTTCCACTCATGATTCAAAGAATTGATGATAATGCTGATCATTTGAAAATCATCAATAGGATAGCCTTTTTCACCCAGTTCTTTTCTAATACCTTTCATTTTAGTCAAGTGTTCTCCGATATGCTCACCAGGTTTTAATCTGGAACCATGGAACTCAGACAAAAGTAAACATGTAGACTCAATTGATGTAGGCCGATAACATGTCTCTAACTGAGTCCAAATCTGTTGGGTAGTTGCATCATGTGAAAACGTGAGCTGCAATTCAGTGTCCATTGACATCAATAGTGTTGTGCATGCTCTATTATCCGTCCCATATGTCAGGAGTCCATGGCTGGGCAGGAGGATTAAACACCATCATGTGAGTACCTTCTCTGCGTAGCAAAAGTCCAACCTCACTGACCCATGCCCTGTAATTCTGTCCTGATTCTTTAATTTTGAGTCACCAGCCAGTGGTACAATAGAAGGTGTTTGATGAGGAATATACAATTGAGGTACTGGCTGTGCAGGTTGTGTTATCCGACCATAACCTGCAGGGGGCACCAGTGGCATATGTGCCTGTGCCTTGACGTGCGGCAGTTGCATTGAAGCTGCCGGTAGTATTGGTGCTGGCTGTGACTGTCTTTGAGCTGCTATTCCACCCTGGCCAGCAGGAGGTACTGGCACTGGGGCTGGTGCAGTAGCATAACCTGCAGATGACACTGGCCTTCGCATATAAGAACCTGGTGGCAATTGCATGTGGGTTAAATATGGCTGTGCTCTGCCAGGTAGAGGGGCTTGCATAGAAGCAATATTAACAGGAGAAGCAATAGTAACAGGAATCCTAGCACCATCAAGGGCTGGAGCCTCAGATAACGGCAGAAATCTTGTATCTCTGAGCAAAGATTCCTGCATGGACAGTTGCGAAAGTGAGAGCTCCAATTCATGTCTTAATGCAGCTTCACCAGTAGATGGTGCTATAACATTTGCTTCAGGCATCACTGTGGCTCTGTATGTCCTTTGGGACAGTCCATAATCATGTGACATAGGAGCCTCCGGTTCCCATTTGTCTGGCATGACACTCAATGATGGGCGTGACTTTGGTTTTGGGGAAGAAGGGTGGGTGTGGCAATATGGCCGGTTCTTGCTCATAACACCTCTCATATTGCTGAATCATTGACACATATTCCTTTGCCTGCTGCAAACGCTTTTCAAAAACCCCAATTTGTTCACAGTAGCCTTTCATAGCCCTATCTCGCATAGTTTGCTTGGGGCTTGAAGGAGCAGAAGGAATTTTCTTCGGCTGAACTTTAGGTTTCGCTCCAAGCCTTTGAAATTCATCTTGAGCCCCTGGAGTGTGAACATTTTCAAGAGCAGCTGCCAGGGAGCTTGGGGCAGTAGAAAAAGGAGTGACTGACCTTGCATCGTCGACAGGAGCAGGTGCATCTTCTCCAAGGCGTGTGGCTGAAGCGATCAGAGTTTGCAAAGGTGAAGGGAGATGCCTCACAGACAAGCTCCTCGCCTCCCATTTCAGCCGTGGCTTCCTTCCTGACATATTTCAGCAGTTAATCACTGCTACCTCACTAGCACTAACTAACTGATAACAGCCACAGAAACATGCATCTCTAAAAACATAAATCAAACCATCCTCGATACCAAATGTTAAGGTAACTTCTTCTCCCTGAACAGGACCAGAGCAGCCACTTTGGGTTTGGCAGGCTCAATAAATCCCGTTTCTAAGTTTTTATTTATGAATCTTTCCATCTTCACCATCTCTTTAGGGTTCATGGAGTACAGCCTGGGCTTTGGGAGTTTTACCCCGGGATTTATTTCTATAGCCCAGTCTGTGGGTCAGTGAAGAGGGAGCTCATCTGCCTGTTCCTCACTGAAAACTTCAGCAAGGTCTCGATATTCTTTTGGTATTTCTTGTAACCCTTTCTCTTCCCTCACTGATGCTGTCTCTGCTTCTCGGGTTTTGGGGGGGGGTGGGTCCTTTGGGGTTTTAAGTTCATATGCTCCCCCTCTGGGAAATTGAATTCTGCTGTCCTCCAATTTACCCAGGGGTTCTATTTCTTTAAACATTCCAACCCTAAAATCATTGGGCATTCCATATCTGGGGTCACTACAAACATTATATCTTCCTCATGGGTACCCAGGGACAGGTGTACTGGTAAGGTGGCTAGAGTAGCTGGTACTTCCCCCTGCTATGGACCCATCTAATGGGCCAAAGGAGATTGGTTGCTTTAGTCTCCTCACCGGAATGCCAAAATTCCCCACTAGTATCAGGCTAACGAGGCAACAGGTGCAGCCAGAGTCTATTAGGGCTTTTACTTTGACAGCTTCAAGCATGGAGGAAGCTAACATAGTCACTGTCTTAAGGATGGGTGGAATGGATCCACTTACCAGGGTTTCACCCTCTGATCTGTCCCCCAAGATGTCCACAACCCCTGCTGTGTAGGCCGGAGTTCCCTCCCATTCCTTGGCAGGGGTTGGGGACTCTACAGCCTCTATCCCCCTCTTGGAGGGCTCTTTTGATTTGGCTAGGGACTTCCCTAATTTCCTGGCCAGTGATGGGTCTGATTTGCACTGAGGGGCTTTTGAGTGGCATTCTGCGGCATGGTACCCCTCTCTCCTGCATTTGAAACAACCCATTGATTTCTTAGCCATAGCTGGTGGTTTTGCTGGATTGCGCATCTGCTCAGGAGGTGGTCCGGTGGTGCCTTTCACTATCTCTGCCTCCTCTGCCAGGACATACCAGTCATCGAGGTGGTGTGGGTCCACTCGAGGCAGGCAATCATCATACAGATGGTAGTTTAGCACGTCCTTGAAATGGCTAAGAAGGATGTCTTCCAGCCAGTTCAGCTTGTTGGCAATGGCTCAGAATTCTTGTATATGTTCAGCCACTAGCCATCTGCCCTTCCTCACCATTTTGATTCTGTCACAGGCCTTGAGGTGAGCCAGGGGGTCCTCAAATCACCTTCTCAAAGATGACAGGAACCGGTTGAGGTCATTGAGTTCTGGGGTGTCAATGTCATGCAGGTTCACCACCCAGTCTGTGGCCCATCCATCCAGGATGGTTTGCATGATACGGATGCGGGCTTTGTTGCTGGGGACATCCCATCAGAATTCTTCCATATAACTGAGGGCTTGAGTTAGGAAAATCCCCAAGCATGGTGGCTCCCCCCTGAATTTCACTTTCAGATGCAGGAGTCTTTGAATGCATTGGTGCCTTCGCCACTGGCAGTATTGCCCCCTATCCTGATCCTCATCTATGAGTCGGCAGGGGGTGGGTTCTGCTAAGGTGGTAGCTATGGGTTCAGCGGACACCCCTGGTGCTACAGGTTCTGGACCCCCCCCTCACTGTCTCTCCAGCTGCAGTTCCAGGTATTGGTGTGGCTGTGGGACTCAGGTTTCTCCTCCCTTAGAGAGCCAAGGTTTGTTTTTGTTTTTTCATCAGGTCAGTAGCTTTCTCTAGGATCCAGTCTAAGTGTGGTGCATAACTCCTGTTCTCTCAATTGATGTGCAGGGAATTCTCCATCTCTTGCTTCCATTCAGGTTGGTGGCTGCCCCATCTCAGGGTCACTTTCCTCAATACCTTTTCTGACTCGCTTTTCCTTCCAACACCCATCAACCACTGCAGTTTGTGGTCACACATCTCCACCACCTCTTCCCCAGAGGAATATGATGCTTCAGCTCCTGATAGTTGGTGGAATTTCGGTCGGGGGGAAGTTTCCCTTTCCATAGGGCTTTCCTCCTTCCCTGCCTGATCATTAGATCTTGTATTTTTTACAAAGTCCTCCAGTAAGCTTCTTCCTTCCAGGTTGACTCTTTTTTTTATTGAAAAGTTTTACAAAATTTAAAAAACATATAAATTGAACCCCCCTCCTCATCACCCCTACCCCCCAGACTTCCCAAAGCAGAATAGAGGGTACTGTGTATAACAATCTCATACAAACATATGCTAAATATCTATTAAAACATTAACAAACCTTCCACTCTTTAACTCCCTTATAACAAAACTATAATAACTATAATGACACATCTTTTTAATTACTAAAAATTATTCATAAGCTATTTGAAACTTTTTAGTCCCATATTTATTTTGAATATAATCAATCCATCTTCTCCATTCCAAAATATATTTTTCTTGCGATTGCTCTTTCAAATATGCTGAAACTTTTGCCATTTCAGCCATGTCCATTACTTTAAATGTCCATTGTTCTATCATAGGTAAATCTTCTTTCTTCCAATATTGCGCCACCAGAAGTCTGGCTGCCATTATTAAATGTAACATCAATTTGGTTTCTATAGCAAAACAGTCCAAGATAATACCCAGTAAAAATTACTGTGGAGTAAATCTTATCTTTTTCTTAAAAACTTTCTGAAGAATCCACCATATTTTTATCCAAAAGGTTTTAACATTTTTACATGTCCACCATATAAGATAATAAGTTGCCTCTTCACTACCACATCTCCAACACTTAGGTGGTTGATTTGGATACATACATGCCATTTTTTAAGGATCTAAATGCCATCTATAAAATATTTTATAAAAATTCTCTCTTAAGTTTTGCGCTTGCGTAAATTTTACATTTCTAACCCAATTTTTTTCCCAAGTGTCCATCATTTTAGGTTCTTGAATATTCTGAGCCCATTTTATCATACAAACCTTAACTATGTTTCTGAATCAATCTCTATCAATGCGTTATATAGCCTTTTTATATGCAATTGACTTTCATCTCTAATTTGTTTTATCAAATTTTCATCAACTCTTGTTATATCAATTTTCTGATCTTCTTTCCATCTAGCTTGTAATTGTGTGAACTGAAACCAAGTCTGTACTATCTTTTCTTCTTTTAATACATTTAAAGGTTTCAGTTGCAAAATATTCCCTTCCATACTAAGAAGCTCTTTATAAGTAATCACATCTTGTTTCTGCTCCATATTTATATTTCCTATTGCATGTCTGGGTATTGCCCATATAGGTATTCTGTTATTTAATATATATTGATATTTTTTCCAAACTCGTAACAGAGCATTCCTTAAAATATGTGTCTTAAAAACATTGTCCACCTTTTTATCATATAATAAATATGCATGCCATCCATACAATAAATCATACCCCTCAATATTCAATATTCTTTCATCTGTTAAATTAAACCAGTCACTAATTGTTGATAATACAACTGCATCATAATATAATCTCAAATTGGGCATCTTAAGACCTCCTCTTTCACGTACATCTTGCATAATTTTAAACTTTACTCTCAGTCTTTTCCCTGCCCAAATGAATTTATTAATACCTTTTTGCCACTCATTTAAATTTACATCTTTCTTAAGTATTGGCATCATTTGAAACAAAAATAAAAATTTTGGTAAAACATTCATCTTCACAGCTGCAATTCTCCCCAACCAAGACAACTGTAATTTTCTCCAACTGATATCCAATCTCCTTTTGCCATAACAGTCCATAATTGTTTTTATATAATTTCACATTCGAAGCAGTGATATATACCCCCAGATATTTAACCTTCTCAACTATTTCAAATCCTGTTAATTTTTCTAACACTTCTCTTTGTTTTATAGTTATATTTTTTGTTAATATTTTAGTTTTTTGCTTATTAATTTTAAATCCAGAAACTTGCCCATATTGCATTATTACATCCAATAATTCTGAAACCGATTGGGTAGGTTGACTCAAAGTAACAACCAAGTCATCTGCAAATGCTCTCAATCTATAATCTTGATGCCTAATTTTAATTTCCTTTATCTTATCCGACTCATGTATTTTAATCAATAATACTTCCAATGTTAAAACAAACAATAATGGTGATAGGGGACATCCCTGCCTTGTTCCTTTTTCAATTTTGCAAATTTCTGTTAAATTACCATTAACGATTATTTGTGCCATTTGTTTCTGATATATTGCTTTAATAGTCTGTAAAAAATAATCCCCAAATTCCATCTTCTCTATTACTTTGAATAAAAATTGCCTATTCAATTGATCAAAGGCCTTCTCTACATCCAAAAATATCAATGCTGCAGAGACTTGGTTATTTCTTTCCAGTAAATTAACAATTTGTCTTACATTATATTTCATTTGTCTACCAATTATAAACCCTGATTGGTCATTATGTATCATTTGTTGCATTATATGCATTACTCTATTTGCCAGTATTTTAGCAAATATCTTGTAATCAATATTTAAAAGAGATATTGGTCTATAATTCTTTGGTTGACTAAGATCTTGATCTTCCTTTGGAATCAATGTTATAAAAGCTGTTCTCCATGATGGGGGCACAACTCCCCCAATCTGAATTGCTCTAAATAAATCCCTTAGAGGCTCCACCATTTCTGACTGTAAATTTTTATAATAACTAGCTGTCAGTCCATCAGTTCCTGGTGATTTACCCATTCTTTAGAGGTTATTAACTGATTCATTCCATCCCATTGCTCTTGGGTGACCTTAGGGATATTCACCTCTTGTAGGTATTTATCTATATCTATACCTTGAATTGTATCACTTGCATATAATTTAGAGTAAAATTCTGAAAATACCTTTTTAATAATATCTTGTTTATACACCTTTTTACCTTTATATTCTATTTTCTCTATAGTCCGAGATTTTTCTTTTTTCCTTAACAAGTAAGCTAACCATCTACCTGGTTTATTAGCATTATAAAAAGTATTATGTTTGGTGTATTGTATGTTAGTTGCCACTTGATCTGCCATCAACATATTAAACTGCTCTTTCAATAAGTTAATTGTTTCTTTCACTTTTTTATCAGCAGGGTTCAAAATAAGTACCCTCTCCTTCATCTTTATTTCCTCTTCTAACTCCTTTTGCTTTTGTTCTTTTTTACATCTATACTTATTATTCAAATATATTAAAACTCCTCTCATATAAGCTTTGCTTGCATCCCAAGCTATTTCGATTGAGGTACCCTTATGCATATTCATAACAAAAAATTCTCTCATTTGTTTTTTACACTCATTCACAATTTCCTCATATCTAAACAAATTTTTATTTAATCTCCAAGGTCTTCTATCCCTTTCTCTTGTGCCAATTCTATCCACACTGGACTATGATCTGTTAATGTTCTTGGACATATCTTAATTTTCTTCACCCTGGAAAAAAATCATTGGTAATTAGTATGAAATCAATCCTAGAAAAAGATTGATGTTTATCTGAGAAAAATGTAAAATCCCTCTCTTCCACATTTCTCTCTCTCTAAATATCTCTCAGTTCCAGGTCATCAATAAGCTCAAAAAAAGATTTAGGCAATTTTGCATGATTTGAGGTTCCTTGAGAAGACCTTCTTTTATCTTTTCTTGTGTCCAAAACTCCATTCCAATCTCCCATTAAAATACACGATTTATAATCCCATTGAATTATTTTGTCATGTAAAAATTTATAAAAATTTTCTTGCTGTTGATTTGGTGCATATATTCCAACTAAAAGTATTTTCTTTCCTTCTATTATAAGTTCAATTGCAATATATTGTCCTTGTGCATCTGTCTCAATTAATTTAGCAATTAAGTCCTTCTTTAAATATATGACTACTCCATTCTTCTTATCCGAGGCAGATGCAACAAAATGTGTTCCCAATCTAGAATTTATCAAATACTTTTTATCCGCTACTCTAATATGTGTCTCTTACAAGCAAATAACATCATTTTTATATTGTTTCAAATATTGAAATATTTCTTTCTCTTTTGTGGTGAATTTAAACCCTTAACATTCCAGGTTAGGAACTTGGTCGCCATCTCTCGCGACTAGAAGCTTTTGGAACAAATCCTGCAGATCCATATGAACCTGTCGCTTTGGCTTCGCTCCTCCCACTGCTTCCACTTTAGTAGTTTCTTGAGTTTTAATTTGATCTTGCTGCTTCTGTTGTTCTTGCGCTTTTCGTCTGGCTGCCACTCGTGTCACTCTTTGGCCTCTAGGTTCTTCTATTAATAACAAAGGCTGCTCTACATCCACAGCTAGTTGTACTTCTTCTTCAGCCAACAAAATGCCTTCCACTTGAGTCTGCTTCCCCTCCATTTGTGCCTGTTTTTTCTCTCTTTCATTTCTTTTTTTTATTTTCAGGAGATGGTGGTAAATCTGCTTTCAGAACGTTAAAATAGAATTCTTTTGCTTTCCCTATTGCATTAAGACGATATCTTATACCTAACTAATTCACCAGTATTCCAGCTGTTGTTGTTGTTGTTAGCTGCGAAGTCATGTCCGACCCATCGCGACCCTATGGACAACATTCCTCCAGGCCTTCCTGTCCTCTACCATCTTCTGGAGTCCATCTAAGCTCACGCCTGCTGCTTCAGTGACTCCATCCAGCCACCTCATTCTCTGTCATCCCCTTCTTCTATTGCCCTCGATCTTTCCCAGCATTAGGCTCTTCTCCAGTGAGTCCTTCTTTCTCATTAGGTGGCCAAAGTATTTGAGTTTTAGCTTCAGGATCTGGCCTTTTAAAGAGCAGTCAGGGTTGATCTCCTATAGGACTGACTGGTTTGATCACCTTACAGTCCAAGGGACACGCAGGAGTCTTCTCCAGCACCATAGTTCAAAGGCCTCAATTCTTTGGCGCTCAGCCTTTTTTATGGTCCAAATTTCACTGCCATACATTGCAACTGGGAAGACCATAGCCTTGACTATACAAACTTTTGTATGATGGGTGATGTCTCTGCTTTTTAGTGTGCTGTCTAAATTTGCCATGGCTTTCCTCTCAAGGAGCAAGCATCTTTTAATTTCTTGGCTACAGTCCCCATCTGCAGTGATCTTGGAGCCCAGGAAAATAAAATCTGTCACTAACTACATTTCTTCCCCATCTATTTGCCAGGAATTGAGAGGGCCGGATGCCATGATCTTGGTTTTCTTAATGTTAAGTTTCAACCCAACTTTTGCACTCTCCTTCTTCACTCGCAACAAGAGGCTCTTTAGTTCTTCTTCGCTTTCTACCATTAGAGTGGTATCATCTGCGTATCTAAGGCTGTTGATATTTATTCCGGCAATCTTAATTCCAACTTTTGATTCATCTAGCCCTGCCTTTCTCATGATGTGCTCTGCATATAAGTTAAATAGGCAGGGCGACAGTATACAGGCTTGCCGGACTCCTTTCCCAATTTTGAACCAATCAGTGGTTCCATGTCCAGTTCTCACTGTTGCATATAGGAAACCCGCATATAGTTTTCTCAAGAGACAAATAAGATGGTCTGGTACTCCCATCTCTTTAAGAACTTGCCACAGTTTGTTATGATCCACACAATCAAAGGCTTTAGCATAGTCAATGAAGCAGAAGTAGATGTTTTTCTGGAACTCCCTAGCTTTCTCCATGATCCAGCGTATGTTGGCAATTTGATCTCTAGTTCCTCTGCCTCTTCGAAATCCTGCCTGTACTTCTGGTAGTTCTCAATCCACATACTGCTGAAGTCTAGCTTTTAGGATTTTAAGCATGACTTTACTAGCATGAGAAATGAGTGCAATGGTGCGATAGTTGGAACATTGGCTGCAGAGCATATAGTCAATCTGATTTCTGTGTTGACCGTCTGGTGATGTTCATGTGCAGAGCCGTCCCTTGGGTTGTTGGAAAAGAGTGTTTGCTATCAACAGATTGACAGAATTCTATCAGGCTGTGCCCTGCTTCATTTTGCACTCCAAGGCCAAACTTGCCTGTTATTCCAGTTATCTTTTGGCTTCTTA
This sequence comes from Daboia siamensis, assembly GCA_024449315.1. NCBI lineage: Eukaryota > Metazoa > Chordata > Lepidosauria > Squamata > Viperidae > Daboia > Daboia siamensis. Next base: position 44,078 of record JAKJMR010000412.1, on the reverse strand, counting down.
CTTTAGCATTCCAATCCCCCATGATGATAAGAACATCATTTTTGGGTGTTAGTTCTATAAGGTGCTGTAGGGCTTCATAGAACTGGTCAATTTCATCCTCTTCAGCACCAGTGGTTGGGGCATAGACTTGGACTACTGTGATATTGAATGGTTTGCCTTGGATTCGAACTGAGATGATTCTGTCATTTTGAGGATTGTATCCCAGTATTGCTTTCCTACTCTTTTATTGACTATGAAGGCTACTCCATTTCTTCTGAGGGATTCTTGCCCGCAGTAGTATACCTGATGGTCATCTGAATTAAATTCACCCATTCCTATCCATTTTAGTTTGCTGATACCTAAGATGTCGATGTTCAGTCTTGTCATCTCTTGTTTGACCACGTCCAGCTTTCCTTGATTCATGGATCTTACATTCCAGGTTCCTATGAAGAAAAAATCTTTACAGCATCAGACTTTCCTTTCACCACCAGACACATCCACAGCTGAGCGTCCTTTCGGCTTTGGCCCAGTCGCTTCATTCTTTCTGGCGCTGCTAGTACTAGCCCTCTGCTCTTCCACAGTAGCATATTGGACGCCTTCCGACCTGAGGGGCTCATCTTCCAGCATCATATCATTTTGCCTTTTCGTACTGTCCATAGGGTTTTCATGGCAAAGATACTGGAGTGGTTTGCCATTTCCTTCTCCAGTGGATCATGTTTTGTCAGAACTCTCTGCTATTACCTGTCCGTCTTGGGTGGCCCTGCACAGCATAGCTCATAGCTTCATTGAATTACGCAAGCCCCTTCGCCACGACAACGTTGTAATCCATGAAGGGGATTCCAGCTGTTATATCCCATCTAAACTGGTGCTGTCTTTTTAAAAATTCATTTGCTAAAAAGGCAAACTCTTTCCTTTTTCTTAAAATTTTTGGAGGAATTTCTTTCAATATCAAAACTTCTTGATTTTCCACTTGAAACCTATCATTATAGAAAGCTTAAATAATTTCATTTCGAATCATCCTCTTTGAGAAGTAAATCACCATGTCTTTTGGTAGTTTCCTCTGCTTCACAATCCTAGAGTTTACTCTAAAAATTTTCTCTATTTCCAGTATACTTCCAGGTTGACTCTTAATGTAGATCTTGTCTAATGTCAGAACCCACCTCAGCCCACATCTTAAGAAAGTAGGATGCTTGGAGACAAGATTTTCCAAGCAGGAACTTTTACTAAGAAATAGGAGATAGAAGGACAGGATCTGAGGAATTTCCTCACAGATCTATATTTTTAAAGTGTCCCCAAGCAAACCCCACCCCACAGTTCATTCAGTCAGTTCCAGATCAGCCAACTCCAGGTGGTAAGCCCATCATGGGAAAGGAGAGATAACAGTCTGGTTGCAGCAGGATCATTTCCACCCTCCTCACACTTCATTAGGAGAAATAAACCAGATCCCAGAGGGTTGCATTTCTCCCTTTTCCACCCCCTTTCTTAGTTGCCCCTCGCAGTAAGAAAGCAATTGGTTACATTGTGATGGATAGCAGGCAGGTGGAATAAACAAAGGTTACATTTAAGGGAGGAAGTGAAAGCCATAAAGCCCCATTCCTGTTCCCTCTCCCCCTTGAGAACGGTAGAATCCAGGGGAAGATAAGATTTGGATTTAGCTCAGAGAAGATAGTTAGAAATGAAATATAAATGGATTCTGACAACTACAAAATTACAAGCATCATATAACCACAGCATGAGCTTGGCCATTTCAGTAATGGGAAACCAATGAGTTCTACACAAAGATATTACGTTTGTAGTGACTCCAGGCATGGAATGCCCAATGATTTTAGGGCTGGAATGGTTAAAGAAATGGAACCCCTGGGTAAATTGGAGGAGAGCAGAACTCAACTTCCCGGAGGAGGAGCATGCAAACTTAAAACCTCAAAGCCCCACCACCCCCCCAAACCCAAGGAGCAGAGACAGTGGGAGAAGAAAAGAGGTTACCAGAAATACTGGAAGAATACTGGGACCTTGTTGAAGTTTTCAGTGAGGAACGGGTGGATGAGCTCCCTCCTCACCAACCCATGGACTGTGCTATAGAAATCAAACCCAGGGCAAAACTCCCGAAGCCCAGGCTGTATTCCATGAGCCCTAAAGAGACAGTGGAGATGGAAAGATTCATAAATAAAAACTTAGAAAGGGGATTTATTGAACCTCCCAAACCCAAAGTGGATGCTGCTGTCCTATTTAGGGAGACGAAGGATGGCACTATGCATTTGTGTGTAGATCTCTGGAGAGATACTTTTCCCGACAATAGGCACCATGACAGAGGAAGGTGCACATCTTCAGTCCTGATAGATAGTATTGTTTGATTGAAGGCCCTCAAAACATTGCATGTTTAGTGTTACAACATGGATAACCATGAAAGTATTACGTATGACTATGGAAGTCTTCCCACAGGAAGAATAAGACCTAGCTAAGATCTTACTGTTTTATGAAACTCATTAGATCTTTCAACAAATCATTTGTACTCATCACATATTAAAATGTTAAATTCAATTAATTCTTCATTAAAATGTGTTACACTCCATTTACTCTATTAGTTTATTATATTTATTTAAAACATTTATCTCATTTATGCTATCATTTGATAGAACTGAAATACACTGGATGGCTAAAGAATAAAGCTGGATCTCCAGAATTTTGTTCTAATCTTGTAACAACTGGTTGATGTCAAGACTTAATAACTGAGGTTGTCATAATCTTTGTTGATATCCTTCTGTCACACTCATATAGACACACACATACACACATTTCATACATTTCATTAGGCACTGTTATTATCTATCTCTATCATCTCTATCTCTATTATCATCTACACTTTGTGCAGCTGACTAAATTGAGAAGCTTAAAATTGTACTGAAGCTGAGGTGAATGAATTCCTGATTTACATTTTGATTTGAAAAACAGAAACATGAAAGTAGAAACTGATTCTGAAAAATCCTTTAATCATATCTTTTCATGTTCTCCCACAACTGTTTATAGTCACACATTGCTTTCTTCTGTATTATGCACCATTTTCTCCATTGCACAACCATGACTTAAAAGATTTCTGCCAATTAGCAATTATGCACTAGGTATTATGTAATTGCATTCCATAGCCCATTAGATGTGGTGTGTGCTAATATCACTAACATACTGTATGAAAAAAATATATTTAAAATTAAAATAACACTTTAAATCCCTTAATGAGGCTACATGGGATAACAGGCAGGTTAATCTTAATTAAATGAACTCTACAAATATTTCTGTTTTTTTTTAAAGACAGCTTACTCCTAACAAGAATCCTTGAAAAGGAATCTCTCCTCTGCTGTTAGCAAAATTTTTACAAACCAACCTGGCTTTATTGCCTTTATTGATATACATTTGGCTGATGCTGTAATTTTACACATTTTTACAAATAAATATTTTAACAGTTAAAGATATATTTGCTAAAAAGCTGGGAATGCTTCATGAAACATGTTGACCTCGGAAAGGAGAAATTCTTCACTGCTTTTCTGGAAGGGTTTATAAAATAATTGGGGAGCTAGGATTGAGAGTGAAATGTTTGATGACAAAATGTTTGTCTGGTTTCAGCTATGTGAGTCACAGAAAAGAATTGCTGTGATCTAATTCCTGAAAAATATGTCTTTATGTCATTAATATAGGTTAGAACTCTGCCACAGAGATGTCCTAGCAGGTTTATCAAGCAGCATAAATCTTAAAATACATCAGCTCAAATAAAGACATGGGCATAACATAGGAAAATAAAGACATGGACACAACATAGTAAAACCCTTGAAAAGAAAGAACAAAGAACTTTCAGGGAAGAAATGGTGAACTGAAGATGGCTTCATTAAAAGCAGAGACTGAAACTGTGGTGGAATGAAGTGCTTGCAATTAGGCCAACTCTTTGTAATTCCTCTCAGGACAAGCGAAGATTTGCATTCACCACAAGCATCCAGCAGTCTTTGTTGAGTTTAGAGCAGGCATGTTAAACTGCCAGCCGGCATGCTGGATGCCTCATACTGAAAGTGAGCCCACCCTATTGCTGGCAATGGGGAAAAGTTGTGATACGTCATGCAACATCATGTGACTTTGCAAGTTTGACATGCCCGGTTTAGAGCTTTGGAAGATGGAGCCACAGCTGGCACCTTAAAAAGGACACTGGGTTCACATACTTTGCTTTTTGGCTATTAGGATCATTGGATCAATATGTTTTACAGTGCCAGGTGAATTTTTACAGTGCCAGTTGCAGTGGTGGGACTCAGCCACATTGCATCACTTTGGCATAACTGGAAGCTAATTTTTGGTTGCCCAGGCCCAGAATGGACTCCCGGAAGCGGCATCCATAGAGAACCGGTTGTACACATATTTGAATCCCAACTTTGGCCAAGTGAAATTTTAAATACAAGTTGAGGGATTTTTTTTTTTTAATAAAATCTTTTTATAAATAAATAAACAGTTGTAAATCATTACCAATGCTTGTTGCTGAGATAAATTGGATGATAGTAGTGAACCATATATGAATTTACAAAAAAACAATGTAATAAGTGTTATGTATATAGGAGATCCCCTTCATGGATTACTGCCTTGTCATGGCGAAGGGGCTTGCATAATTCAAAGAAGCTATGAGCTATGCCGTGCAGGGCCACCCAAGACGGAAAGGTCATAGCAGAGAGTTCTGACTATACGTGATCCACTGGAGAAGGAAATGGCAAACCACTCCAGTATCTTTGCCATGAAAACCCTATGGACAGTACCAAAAGGCAAAACGATATGACACTGGAAGATGAGCCCCTCAGGTCGGAAGGCGTCCAATATGCTACTGGGGAAGAGCAGACGGCTAGTACTAGTAGCGCCAGAAAGAATGAAGCGACTGAGCCAAAGCCAAACGGACGCTCAGCTGTGGATGTGTCTGGTGGTGAAAGGAAAGTCCAATGCTGTAAAGATTTTTTCTTCATAGGAACCTGGAATGTAAGATCCAGGAATCAAGGAAAGCTGGAAGTGGTCAAACAAGAGATGACAAGACTAAACATTGACATCTTAGGTATCAGCGAACTAAAATGGACAGGAATGGGTGAATTTAATTCAGATGACCATCAGGTATACTACTGCGGGCAAGAATCCCTCAGAAGAAATGGAGTAGCCTTCATAGTCAATAAAAGAGTAGGAAAAGCAATACTGGGATACAATCCTCAAAATGACAGAATGATCTCAGTTCGAATCCAAGGCAAACCATTCAATATCACAGTAGTCCAAGTCTATGCCCCAACCACCAGTACTGAAGAGGATGAAATTGACCAGTTCTATGAAGCCCTACAGCACCTTATAGAACTAACACCCAAAAATGATGTCCTTATCATGATGGGGGATTGGAATGCTAAAGTAGGAAGCCAAAAGATAACTGGAATAACAGGCAAGTTTGGCCTTGGAGTACAAAATGAAGCAGGGCACAGGCTGATAGAATTTTGTCAAGAGAATACGATGGTCATAACAAACACTCTTTTCCAATAACCCAAGAGACGGCTTTACACATGGACATCACCAGACGGTCAACACAGAAATCAGATTGACTATATGCTCTGCAGCCAAAGATGGAGAAGCTCTATACAGTCAGTAAAAACAAGACCAGGAGGTGACTGTGGCTCAGACCATGAGCTTCTTGTTGCAATGTTTAGGCTTAAATTAAAAAAGTAGGGAAAAGCGCTAGGCCAGTCAGGTATGAATTAAATCCTATCCCTGTTGACTATACAGTAGAGGTGACAAATAGATTTAAGGAATTAGATCTGATAGACAGAGTGCCTGAAGAACTATGGACAGAGGTTCGCAACATTGTACAACAGGTAGCAACCAAAACCATCCCAAAGAAAAAGAAATGCAAGAAAGCAAAATGGCTGTCTGAGGAAGCTTTGCAAATAGCTGAGGAAAGGAGGGAAGCGAAAGGCAAGGGAGAAAAAGAAAGATATGCCCAATTAAATGCAGAATTTCAAAGAATAGCTAGAAGAGATAAGAATGCCTTCTTAAATGAACAATGCAAAGAAATAGAAGAAAACAATAGAATAGGGAGGACCAGAGATCTTTTCAAGAAAATTGGAGAGATGAAAGGAACGTTTCATGCAAAACTGGGCATGATAAAGGACCAAAATGGCAGGGACCTAACAGAGGCAGAAGAGATTAAGAAGAGGTGGCAAAATTACACAGAAGAACTATACAAGAATGAGCTTAATGTCCCTGATAATAACAATGAGGTGGTCACTGACCTCGAGCCAGACATCCTAGAATGTGAAGTGAAGTGGGCCTTAGAAAAGCTAAGCAACAACAAAGCTAGTGCAGGTGACAGTATTCCAGCTGAGCTATTCAAGATCTTAAAAGACGATGCAGTAAAAGTGCTACACTCAATTTGCCAGCAAATTTGGAAAAATCAACAGTGGCCACAGGATTGGAAAAGATCAGTTTACATTCCAATTCCAAAGAAAGGCAGTGCCAAAGAATGTTCCAACTATCGCACCATTGCACTCATTTCTCATGCTAGTAAATTTATGTTTAAAATTCTACAAGCTAGACTCCAGCAGTATGTGGATCGAGAACTACCAGAAGTACAAGCAGGATTTTGAAGAGACAGAGGAACTAGAGATCAAATTGCTAACATACGCTGGATCATGGACAAAGCTAGAGAGTTCCAGAAAAACATCTACTTCTGCTTCATTGACTATGCTAAAGCCTTTGATTGTGTGGATCATAATAAACTGTGGCAAGTCCTTAAAGAGATGGGCATACCAGACCATCTTATTTGTCTCTTGAGAAACCTATATGTGGGCCAAGAAGCAACAGTGAGAACTGGACACGGAACCACTGATTGGTTCAAAATTGGGAAAGGAGTCCGGCAAGGCTGTATACTGTTGCCCTGCCTATTTAACCTATATGCAGAGCACACCATGAGAAAGGCAGGGTTAGATGAATCAAAAGTTGGAATTAAGATTGCCAGAAGAAATATCAACAACCTAAGATATGCAGATGATACCACTCTAATGGCAGAAAGTGAAGAGGAACTAAAGAGCCTCTTGTTGCAAGTGAAGAAGGAGAGTGCAAATCTTGGGTTGAAACTAAACATTAAGAAAACCAAGATCATGGCATCTGGCCCTCTCAATTCCTGGCAAATAGATGGGGAAGAAATGGACAGATTTTATTTTCCTGGGCTCCAAGATTACTGCAGATGGGGACTGTAGACAAGAAATTAAAAGACGCTTGCTCCTCAGGAGGAAAGCCATGGCAAATCTAGACAGCACACTAAAAAGCAGAGACATCACCCTGTCAATAAAAATCCGTATAGTCAAGGCTATGGTCTTCCCAGTTGCAATGTATGGCAGTGAAAGCCGGACCATAAGAAAGGCTGAGCGCCAAAGATTTGAAGCCTTTGAACTCTGGTGCTGGAGAAGACTCCTGCGAGTCCCTTGGACTGCAAGGCGATCAAACCGGTCAGTCCTATAGGAGATCAACCCTGACTGCTCTTTAGAAGGCCAGATCCTGAAGCTAAAACTCAAATACTTTGGCCACCTAATGAGAAGGTAGGACTCACTGGAGAAGAGCCTAATACTGGGAAAGATTGAGGGCAATAGAAGAAGGGGACAACAGAGAATGAGGTGGCTGGATGGAGTCACTGAAGCAGTAGGCGTGAGCTTAAATGGACTCCAGAAGATGGTGGAGGATAGGAAGGCCTGGAGGAACATTGTCCATAGGGTCGTGATGGGTCGGACACGACTTCGCAACTAACAACAACAATATAGGAGATGTTACACAGATATAAGCCACTGACACCACCAGGTGGCAGGGTGCCCTGCCCGGATTGCCAAGGTAGTCTTTGGTGGGAAATCCAGATAATGGGATTGGTTCCAAGTATACCTGGGTAGGTATATAAGTGGGCAGTTGCCCCTTTTTTCGCCCAGTCTGTGCTACATCAATAAAGAGTTGGAATGCTGAACCCTGGTGTCCTGAGTCGTCCATCTTGGCCATGCAGTCCGGAGCCCACTATTTAACATTGGTGACGAAGGTGGTATGCTGTTTCAAACAGAGCTGAAGTCACAAGGAAGGAGGAAAGGCAAATCTTTCCCAAGGCAACCTTCCTAACACTGAAGACGCTCAGAAGTAGGAAAGGTAAACTTTCTGAAACCTTTCCTAACGAAGCAGCATTCAAGGACCGGCGCAACATGGCTAAGTTTGGAGCGACCAGCGAATTCCGTTCCAATATTGACGAACCAGATCTATGGGAAGCACATCTGGGATGGATCAAAGGGTTCCTGATGATCAACAGGATCACAGAAGACAAAATGAAAGCAGCGGCGCTTTTGTGCCTTAAGCGGTCAGGACGTGTATGATGTGGCCATGGGACTGTGCTCACCAACGCCAGTCACAAATGTCACAAATGTCTCTTATGTCTCTTATGTCTCAAAGCGAAGTTGGTTGAGCATTTCATGCCAGAGAGAGCCCCAATGTATTGGTGGTAGCAATTCATTCAGCGCAGCCAGCTACCGGGTGAGCCAACTTCGCAGTTCGTCGCGGTGCTGAGACAGGCTGCCCGCCTGTGTAAATTCCCTGATCTCAAAGACAGAATCAGAGACCAGGTGGTGTTCAGTCTGAGAGACCAGCCATGCCAACAAAAGATCCTCGCCAAGCCACTGATGAACCTGCAAGAGGTCTTAGATGAGGTGATGGCTTACGAAGCAGCCAATGACTCTGGCAAACCCACACACTGCCCAAGCAGTAGCTCAGGAGCGACCATTCATCACGAAACAGCAACACAGATGGAGAGGTAAAGATAGATGCAATACAGCAAAGACCCAGGAACATCCATCATGGCGGGACAATGACGGAGGCCACCGGAGACACACATTGGCCAGCAAAAGCACAGCATGCAGTTGCAGCTGCAAGGAACAGAGGGGAGTCAACTCATCCAACCAGAATGTGCCAGCTGTGGGGGAAATCATCCGCGAGCGACCTGCAGGTTCCAATCCAAGAAGTGTCGCTCCTGCGGCAAGATGGGGCACATCGCAGCCATCTGCTGGAATCAAAGCCGGGACAGTCTGAACGAAGTACAAGCTTTGGCATTGGCACTCAAAGGTACTGTTCTTCCTCAGCACAAACCCCAGCTCAAACCCTCCAACCCTCGAAAGAGTAGGCGGATCGTGTCTCACACGGAGATCCATCAGCTGCTCAAACCAAAAACAACAATACAAGTCCATCTGCAAGGGGTGCCTTGCATGATGGAGCTGGACTCCGATTCCACAGTCTCAATAATTTCCTACGAGACATTTAAAGGAATTTGCGATCATAGCAGGCAGAGGGTCCCTTAAAGCCCACCAAATTACTAGTTGTCAGATTTCCAGCACACCCCCATTAAAATCAGGGGAAAGGCCACTGTGTTTGTGGGGTTTAAGGAGTTCCAGGGTCCCTTGGACATCTTGGTGACCGATGGACGGAGAACTAGTCTAGTGGGGCTGGATTGGTTTGATGCCCTGGGAATTTGGTTGGGGGGAGTGAATAGCATCCAGCCCAGACATCTTGAATCCATCTGCAATGAATTTGCAGACATATTTGATGACAGGCTGGGAAAGTACACGGGCCCCCCCATCAAATTTAAACTAAACCCGACTGTTCCACTGGTACACATCAAGCCCCGGAGAGTTCCATTCACTCTAAAGTATAAGATTGAGAGGGAACTGGACAAGCTGGTAGAACAAGGGGTGTTAGAGCCCGTGGACGGGGGAGACTGGGAAACCCCTATTGTGACACTGCTAAAGGCCAATGGGGAAATTAGAATATGTGCAGATTACAATCACAAACTTTGATTCCAGAGCAACATCTGGCTGGGAAGCACAATGACATAGGGTGGATAGGGCTTGGAATCAGGACTTAGTTGGGCGACCAAATTGATGACTCCATTGCAGACCCAGTTGACCTGAACACAGGGCAAACAGTGAAAAGGTCAGCAAGAATCCATAGGCCACTGGCGTACCTCAAGGACTATGTAAGGTCTTGATGCTAGGTTTATCATGTGTTAAAGCAAGCTCCACACGGCAGGTGCAAGCTCCACACGACAGGTATTTTTTTCATTAGTATGTTTATTGTTTTCCATTGTTGTTGTTTTCTGTATGGGGGAAGGGGTGTTATGTATATAGGAGATGTTACACAGATATAAGCCACTGATGCCCAGTCCGGATTGGCAGGGTAGTCTTTGGCGGGAAATCCAGATAATGGGATTTGTTCCAAGTATACCTGGCTAGGTATATAAGTGGGGCAGTTGCCCTTTGTTCGCACCGGATTATGCTACATCAATAAAGAGTTGAAATGCTGAATCCTGGTGTCCTGAGTCATTCATCTTGGCCATGTGGTCCAGAGCCCACTATTTAACACTAAGTAAATTAAATAAAGTTTCACAGAAACAACATCATTCTAATAAAAAAATGAAATATGCAGTAAAACTTTCCACATCATGGTTAGTGTTCTGTACATGTGTTATACTGAAAACAGCATGGCTCTTGAGACAAGAAATTCTTCAAATTCCATTCCAGCACATCTGGAGAATGTTGGCAGAGTTTAAAATACTGGTTGGAATTCAAACTAAGTACAAAATTTTGTTTGATATTGTGGACCTGATTTATGGGCCAAAAATTGGGTGGGTGATTTCTTCTACTAGTTAATTTCTGTGGGGAAAAAGTTCTGCAACAAATTTTCAGAGGCAGTTATTGTCCACATGGCAGAAGTGCTGCAAACTAGAATAGAGATTATCATACAGTGAAAGGCAAGAGATTGATGCAAGTTCTATAACTATTTCCTAATTATATAAAATACAAGAATATCTTTCATAAGAACCATAGCCTGGCCACCACAGTTGTAAAGGACTTCAACAAATTGGAATAGAAACACAAGAGGGTTATGAAGGAGAATTGGAAAGAGACCAGAAACCAGTTCTGTGAAGAATTGATAAAGGAACTGGTTATATTTAATCTGTAGAAAAAAGGATTGAGGGAAAGCATTATAATAGTCTTTAAATATCTAAAGAGTTGTCTTATAGATGAGGGATTAGACTTGTTCTCCAGGACCAGAACCACTGGACTGAAACTGCAGGGAAGTAGGTTTAGTTTAATATTAGGAAGAATATTAGGAGGAATTTCTTGAGAGTAAGAGTGCTCAGTTAGCGGAATAGGCAGCCTTATGAAGTGATATTTTCTCCTTCAGTGTTCAGTCAAAGGCTAGATCCTCCTCTATCTGAAATGCTTTAGCTGAATTTTGTTCTGAGAAGGAGGCTGGATTAAATTATTGCTGAGTTCCCTTCCATCTCAATGATTCTATGAATTACTTGAAATCTTCTTCTCCTTTGAAATTAATTAACAAATTAAAGCACATTTTGTTTCACCAGATTTCATAAGAAAAAATAACACAAATACTCCGCCTAGTACTAGTTGAAAATATTTTTCCTTATTAAGTATTTATCTCTTTAAACCTTCCAAAAAGTTTCACGTAAATTGCATCAGTAAGCCATATAACCCAATAGGTAAGTTAAGACTGTATGATTATTTCCTTATTGCCAACAGAGAATATGTAGGAAGAGAACATTTTCTATAAGCCAGTGGTCCCTAACCTTTCCAACTTGGTGGCCCGCCTGGTGCAGGGGGGAGATGGTGAGTAGCAAGTACACACATGTGCACAGCCCTCCACTCACACAAATGGAGCTTCGCATGTGAACAGAGGGTGATTGCACTTGTGTGCGAAGCTCCACTTGGGTGAGTGGCAAACACTTTTGCGCTTGCATGCAAAGCTCCACTCACATAAGCAAAGGATGCTTAAGCAGAGGGCACTTGCACATGAAGCTCCATTTGCCAGTGCCCTCCACTAGCGCAAGTGGAGCTTCACATACACATGCTTTCCCATTTCTCCCACAGCCTGGTTATGAACAGGCCGTGGCCCGGCAGGGGCCACTGCCTGGGCATTGGGGACCCCTGCTTTAAGCTATTCTGTAGTTCATACAATTGAGATGTAATAAAAACCTAAGAGTTTCTAAATCTCAGAGGATGTACCCACAGCCAATATACTGCAGCAGCTTTCAAACACAAGATACTATAGTATATAATTTTTTTTTTATTTTTTTAATTCCATTTATATCCCGCCCTTCTCCGAAGAATCAGGGCGGCTTACAAGCTTAGCAATAGCCTTCATTCTATGTATATGCCTGCTTATTAGGGCTTTCACACACACACCAAGCGGCATTATTACAAAGTCAGCTTATTGCCCCCAACAATCTGGGTCCTGAATTCATAAACTTTTCATTTGGAAACTTGAGAAGCATTATAAAAGGTAAAGGTAAAGGTTCCCCTGCACATGCGTGCTAGTCGTTTCCGACTCTAGGGGCCGGTGCTCATCTCCGTTTCAAAGCCGAAGAGCCAGCGCTTGTCCGAGGACATCTCCGTGGTCATGTGGCCGGCATGACTAGATGCCAAAGGCGCACGGAACGCTGTTACATTCCCACCAGAGTGGTCCCTATTTTTCTACTTGCATTTTTACGTGCTTTTGAACTGCTAGGTTGACAGAAGCTGAGACAAGTAACACGCGCTCACTCTGTTACGCGGCACTCGGGATTCGACCCGCCAAACTGTCGACCTTCAGATCGACAAGCTCAGTGTCCTAACCCACTGAGCCACCATGTCTCTTGAGAAGCATTATATTAAAGTCCTCTTCTTCAATAAAACATTTTTTGTTTTGTTTTGTTTTAAAAACTCATTATCTCTTCCTTGTATTTCTCTATTATATATTTGACAAGTTTAAAACAGTGTCTGGCCTTAGTACAATTTTGATACCTATTGCGTATTCCAGCCTTTAGAATCCTGACCCTCCTGTTTCAGCCATTGGAAATGATTATTTGAGAGTAATTATATGATACTAAAAGAACATTATTTGTTTGCTAAGGAATTAAGCAGAAGAAGCCTCAAAAGCTTTTTAAAGTGTAAAATCTGTATTTCATCAATTCCTACCCCTATACATAGAAAAATGAGAATTGAAAATACAATATGTTCTGGGAAGCTAGGAAAGGATTAATCTGCCATTTTCGCTGTTTCTTACACCTGCACTTCTGAACTGTCAAGTCTTTTGCATTATGTTTAAGAAGAAATTTTTGAGACTTAAATTTATGACTCTTAAAAGAAAAAAAATGAAACAAGAAATATTTGCATTCATTTGCATCAGCTAAAGTCAATAGGTTTTGCTATTCCAATGGAAAGAATCATACATCTAGCACCCATATATGTCATGATTAAAGATGAAAAAGCTTGCTAGGAAAAAGACTGGGAAATTCTGATTCAGCATCACATAGATTATGTCACAGATAAACATCATGAAAAGAAAAGTCAAATTTAGACATTTTAAAGGTGAATATATGAAGGAATTCATTTTACTTTCTTCCAGTGATAAAGTTTTGAACCTCAACTTTTCTCTGTAGTGATTATGAATTCAAGAATTTGTTAATTCTTTAAACAATTAAACAATGCTGCAGTCTAATATCCTATGTCCAACATGAGACTTGCTTTTTTACAGCTCTTTAACTTATTAATCTGTTAAATTTCACATATTGGGCAAAGGGCCCATGAAGTGTCTATTACTAGACAGGCAATTCCATGTAGTTCTTAAAAAGTCCACAATGATTTAAGCCAATATGTCACCAAAATAATTCATATGATTAATATTGGAGTGGAGTGTTCTTGAAAACAAAATTAATACACTATTAAAATGACATTTAGTGTTATATTCATCATTATTTTTGGGATTCATAACATTATACTTAATCAAAACTATTTTTTTTTAAAAAAATGATGTTTTTTACCTGACTTACTGTAAACATTCCTCATCTATTATTTGCAGTGGGTGTTTTTTAAAAAAAATCTTTCATATTGTTTGTTTTTAAATATACAATTGATAATATCATTTATAGCTGAAATGCAGACTAAAAAGGGCATGCATCTTAATTTAACAATATAAAAAAAAACCCTACAAGTTTTTTTCTCTTAACATTTGTCCAGTTCTGTGGTATAAGGATGAAAAAAAATGTATCTCTATCTTCATCAGATGAATCCTTCCCTGTATAAAATGTTCATGTCAGTTTGTAAATTGTACTCTCATGTAAGTAGCTGAGGGCAGAATGTGTTTTTCATATTACATGCTGACTTTGCCACAATTTTGCTTGGTGACTTCCTTGTGAGCAGCCTTTTGTTGGGGTTGAGTTAAATAAGCATTTCTGTTTGGCCATTTTTCTAACCTGAAGAGCCAATTTATATTTCACAAATTTATTGATGTGTAATCCCTGCAGTTTGTCTCCTGGTCTTTTGAGTGTAACAGCAAGAGGGAAAATATATTATGTTCCTCTTCCTAAAAATTACTTTCAAGATCCTCTTAATGGATGCTTCTGGTCAAGGAAAAAGATAAAAAATGTTGTGGTTAATTTGTAAGCAGATAGCAAACTATTCTTCATTTTACTTATGTATCGTATTAAGCCTTCTTAGTGCAGAATTTTTGTGAAATGCTTGATTCTGTCACAAATTTATAGTTTACTGACACAATGTTTTAGTTTACTTCTGTGTTATTAGAGTGATCAAATGTGTGTATATACATATCATCCTCTATATTAAGTATCTTGTACCATCTCTGATATATATATTGAAAATCTATAATGTCCTTTTCTTGAAAACAAAAATCCAATAATAATATATAACTAGTAATTTTCTATCTTTGAAAAATATCCAAAATAAGCAGTGTGAAGCCTTCTCATTTTTTCTTAATGATAGAACTGACTGTAGTCAAGTATAGGCAGATGTACTTTTTGAAAGTATTTTTGTCTCACTGATCAGGGTAATTCCATTCAGTTACATTATTATCTGAATTTTGGAATAGTGTCATTAACCATGCAGCAGCACTTTTGCTGGAGGAAAAATGGAGATAAATTTCTTTAGCAAAAATAATTTCTCTCTGTGTGCATGTGTGCTTGCCTTTGAGTCAGTTTTTGACTCATGGTGATTACCTGTCCAAGTTCTTGCAATTTTTTAGTAAGTTTTTTGGAAGTTGTTTGCAATTGTTTGCTAACTAGAGCTGAGACAAAGTGACTCATCCTATCAGGCCCACCCCAGCTCAGTAATCTAATAATAAAAAACCTTCAACTTCATCTGTAAAGGTATGCATTTAATGATGCCATGTGGTTACAGCATAGCAAAACTAGATTTGAGGATTCCTGCTCAAAGTATTCCTAAGTCATTTTGCCTTTTGTCCCAGCTCTCCCCCCTGATCAGTTCCCTAGTGTCCACTAAAATCTAAAGTAGATATTCTGGTGGTCTGGTGCCTCTTTGATGTATGGCTATATTCCATTCCCAGGCCAGATGGCCTCAGTCCGCTCTTCTGATATCTCTAGTCAGCACATAGAATGGTTTTTCCTTCCTATCTTCCCTTGCTCCTGATGGCTCCCCTTCCCCCATGATTTATGACAGGCATCAGAGCAAAGCAGGGCTGAAATGGGAAGATGGCATCTCTGACAGATCCAAGATCATCCAACTGACCTTGTGCCTCAGTATACCTTAACCACCATACCAAACTAGCTCTACCAGCTTTGCCCCATCAAAGCAGCCCATCCCACTTGTTCAGGCAGGAAAAACATGTTACAGATCCCATCAGTCAAAGAAAAGGGCCTTCTCTGCCATTGTTACTGCTTTGTGAAACATCTTGCCCTCAAAACTGAGGAAAGCCCCCAATGTCTTGGCCTTCTGCAAAGGGGTCAAAACTGGCTCTGTAGCCTTGCATGGGGGACCCAGAGGCCCACACAGCCCTTGGTCTAGTTGGCTCAATGAACACCCCCCCCCAAAAAAAAAACCTGTTGTCAACTCTGCAAAGAACCTGAATGAAGCCATTTGGCTCATTTTCAGTTGCCACCAGAATGGGAGGGAGATGGTGCTAGCCTAAACAATTCTTTGCCCCCTGGGAACCAAGGTCATTTCTGTTCATTAGATGGGGTGGGGGACTGAGCCTTCTGTTAGAGAGCCCACCAAACTATTCTATTGGGAAACATAGTTGATTGCATAGTACTGGGGGGTGGGAAGTTTAACTTTGTATACTATAACTTTTTGGGGGGGAATTCAGTCTTGCTTTCACTTTTGACAGTGCCCAAACTTTGTAGCCAATTAACATGTTCTGTTTTAATTGGTCTCATCTATCAGAACAATGACACCTGTATTGACAACTCCTAATCTCCCCATCTTGCAACTTTCCATTTTTTTGTAATTTTATAACATTGTTTTACATTGTAGCAAATGTTTTAATTCTAAATTATTCAGTTTTTAATGTTTTATTATATTGATTAAATTGTACATTGCACAGAGCCCCTCTATGAAGGAGATAGACAGTTAAGAAATTTGATAGATACATAAATAAGTGAATAATATGAAGATTGGAACACATATCTTTTAAATGATATGCTGCTTTAATTTTGCAGTATAGTTCTTGAATGAACACCTGTATATAAAAGAATATATAGGAAAACATTTCATACAGAAATGCTTAGGTCAAGAGGATAATACATAATTACCTTATAATACCTTTTAGAAAACAATATAGACCAATGTAGATATTGATTGAAATACATACTTGAAACAATCTGACCATCTTTATTTATTGAAGTTGCCATCAGTCTGCATCTGTCATCTTAGCATCCAGTCCAGTCCATTTCAGGGACTTTTCTAGACAAAGGAATTCTGTTGCAAAGAACTGTCAGCTGACCCCAGTAAACTTTTTCAATCTTTTCCAAACCCACCTGCAGTTTCTGATTCTTTTCATTCATTACTTTGGAAACCATAGATAATCAAGAAGCAGGGAGAATAATTGGAGTCACTCTTAGGACCCTGTTGTCTGCTATAAAATCTTATTAAAAATTGCTAAACAAATACATCAAATCCAATTGGGCACCTATGAATTGATCTGGCAATTCAATGGACCTGTGTGCATTTGCACACATCCTTTGAATGGAACTGAACCAATTATTTTAATCAACTCTTTCAAACAAATGTATTTATTTATTTAAGTAGGCTTATATGCCTCCCTAAAAGGGATGCAGTGGCTTAGTGGGTTAGGATGCTGAGCTTGTTGATCAGAAGGTCAGCAGTTTGGAGGGTCGAATCCCAAGTGCCGCATAGCAGAGTGAGCGCCTGTTACTCGTCCCAGCTTCTGCCAACCTAGCAGTTTGAAAGCCCATTAAAATGCAAGTAGAAAAATAGGGACCACTTCAGTGGGAAGGTAACAGCGTTCCGTGTGCCTTTGGCGTCTAGTCATGCCGGCCACATGACCACGGAGACGTCCTCGGACAAGCGCTGGCTCTTTGGCTTTGAAATGGAGATGAGTTGGAAACGACTAGCACGCATGTGCAGGGGAAACTTTACCTTTACCTCTACCTATATGCCTCCCTAACCACTGAAAACTGTAAGCAGATTACATACATGCCATGTAGTTGACAGATATGTTTTAGGAACAACTTGTCAACCATGGGAAGAAATAGCTATGGACTTTATAATAGACCTACCTGATAGTAAAGGAAATACAATCATTTGGACTGTGATAGACCTATTTTCAAAACAGGCTCACTTTATCGCCTGCAAATAATACATCATATAATACTAATACTTAATCATATACTAAATGAAACTTTCTAGTCCCATATTTATTCTGAATATAATCAATCCATCTTCTCCATTCCAAAATGTATATCTGTTGCGAGTGTTCTTTCAAATATGCTGAAATCTTTGCCATTTCCACCAAGTTTGAAACTTTTAAAGTCCACTCTTCTATAGTAGGCAGTTCCTCCTTCTTCCAATATTGTGCTACCAAAAGTCTTGCTGCCATAATTAAATTTAACATCAATTTAATATCTATAACAGTACAATCTGTAATAACACCCAAGAGAAATAACTGTGGAGAAAACCTTATCTTTTTCTTAAATGTCTTCTGCATATTCCACCAAATTTTAATCCAAAAAGCTTTAACTTTTTTACAAGTCCACCATATATGATAATAGGTTGCATCCTCACAACCACACCTCCAACATTTAGGCTGATAATTCGGATACATACATGCTAATTTTTTAGGATCTAAATGCCATCTATAAAACATTTTATAAAAATTCTCTCTTAAATTTTGTGCCTGTATAAATTTCACATTTCTGACAAATATCTTTTCCCAGATATCCATCGTTATGGGCTCCTGAAAATTCTGGGCCCATTTTATCATGCAATCTTTAACAAGTTCTGTTTCTGAATCTATTTGTATCAGTGCATTATATATCTTCCTTATATGCGCTGGACTTTGATCTCTTATTTGTTTAACCAAATTTTCATGGATTGTCGAAATACCAACTTTCTGATCCTCCTTCCATCTAGCTTGTAACTGACCATACTGAAACCAAGTCCACACTATTCTTTCTTCTTTTAAAATATTGAATGGCTTTAATTGCCATACATTCCTTTCCATTCTAAGAATATCTTTATATGTAGTCACATCATGTTTGAATCCCACATTTATATTTACTATTGCATGTTTAGGTATTGTCCAAATTGCTATTTTATAATTTAGCTTATGTCGATATTTTTTGCAAACTCGCAACAGGGCATACCTTAATATATGTGTCTTAAAAATATTATCCACTTTCTTATCATACAATAAATATGCGTGCCAACCAAATAATAAATAAGATCTCTCAATATTCAGTAATCTCCCTTGTGTTAGATTAAACCAATCACTAATTGATGATAAAGCCACAGCCTCATAATATAATTTAAAATTGGGCATTTTAAGAGCACCTCTTTCACGTACATCTTGCATTATTTTAAATTTTACTCTTGGTCTTTTCCCTGCCCAAACAAATTTATTAATACCTTTCTGCCATTCTTCCAAATTTGAATCTTTTTTGAGTATAGGTATCATTTGAAACAAAAATAAAAATTTTGGTAAAACATTCATTTTCACTGCTGCGATTCTTCCGAATAAAGAAAATTGTAATTTTTTTCAACTATCTAACTCTTTTTGTATTTTTAACTATAACAATTCATAATTATTTTTATATAATTTTGTGTTTGTAACTGAAAGATATACCCCCAGATATTTAATCTTTTTAACTATTTCAAAACCTGTTAATTTTTCTAAGACTACCTTTTACTCTGTGGTCATATTTTTAGGCAATATTTTAGTTTTTTGCGTATTTATCTTAAATCCAGAAACTTTTCCATATAACAATATTATCTCTATCAGTTCTATAACCAGGTCATCTGCAAATGCTCTCAGTCTATAATCTTGATCTCTTATATTAATTCCCTTAATTTTATTTGAATCCCGTATCTAAATCAATAATATTTCCAGTGTTAAAACAAACAACAAAGGTGACAACGGGCATCCCTGTCGTGTACCCTTTTCAATATTACATGCTTCTGTCAAACTACCATTAACTATTATTTGAGCTGTTTGCTTCCTGATATATTGCTCTAATAGATTGTAAAAACTCATCCCCAAACTCCATCTTCTCTAGTACTTTAAATAAAAATTGATCAAAAGTCTTTTCAGCATCCAAAAAGATCAGCGCTGCAGAGACCTGGTTATTTCTCTCCAAAAATTCCAATAAATCTACAATATGTCTCACATTATTTTTCAGTTGTCTACCACTTATAAATCCTGTTTGATCACTATGAATCATTTGCTGCATAACCTTCATTAATCTATTTGCTAAAATTTTTGCAAATATCTTATAATCAGTATTTAAAAGCGATATTGGTCTATAGTTTTTGGTTTGGGTAAGATCCTGATCTTCCTTTGGAATCAATGATATAAAAGTTGTTTTCCATGATGGAGGCACTTCTCCTCCAGATTGAATTGTTCTAAATAACTCTTTCAGAGGTCCCACCATTTCTAACTGTAAATTTTTATAATAAATGACAGTCAAACCATCTGTTCATGGTGCTTTACCCACTTTTAATTGTTTAATTGCCAAAATAATTTCTTCAGCATTGATCAATTGATTCATCCCTTCCCTTTGCTCTTGTGTGAGTACAGGGGTATTCACTTCTTGTAAATATCTATCTATATCTAAACCTTGAACTTAGAATAAAATTCAACAAAAGCCTTTTTAATATAATTTTGCTGAAACATCTCTTTACCCTTATATTCTATCTTATCTATGTTACATGACCTTTGTTTTTTCCTTAACAATTAAGCTAGCCACCTACCCAGCTTATTAACATCATGGAAAGTATTGTGTTTAACATACCACAGGTTAAATGCCACTTGATCTGCCATCAACATATTAAACTGACCTCTTAACAAAGTAATTGCTTCCTTCACCTTCTTATCAGATGGGTTCAAACTTAGAACCTTCTCTTTCCTCTTGATTTCCTCTTCTACCTCTTTACGCTTGTATTCCAATCTATGTCTATACTTATTATTCAAATAAATTAACACTCCTCTCATATAAGCTTTACTTGCATCCCAAACCATTTCAATAGGAGAACCCTTATGCATATTTATATTAAAAAATTCTGTCAACTGTTTTTTACATTCATCCACATTCTCTTGATATCTAAACAAACTTTCATTTAATCTCCAAGATCTTCTATCTTTCCTCTCCTTATCCAATTCCAACCATACTGGACTATGATCTGATAAAGTTCTTGGACATATCTTAATCTTCTTAACCCTAGGAAAAAACTCATTAGTAGTTAATACAAAATCAATCCTAGAAAAGGATTGATGTCGATCAGAAAAAAAGGTAAAAACTTTTTCTTCCAGATTTCATTCTCTCGAAACGTCTCTCAGTTCCAAATCATCTTTTATCTCAAAAAAAGATTTAGGCAATCTGGCATGATTCGGAGTACTTTTAAAAAGACCTTTTTTGTCTTTCTGTGTGTCCAGGACTCCATTCCAGTCTCCCATCAAAATACATGATTTATAATCCCATTGAATTATTTTATTATGTAAAAATTTATAAAATTCTCCTTGTTGTTGATTAGGTGCATATAGTCCAACTAAAAGTATTTTCTTGCCTTCTATTAAAAGTTCAATTATAACATATCTTCCTTGTTTATCAGCTTCAATTAAATTGGCTGTTAAATTCTTCTTTACATAAATAACTACTCCATTTTTCTTATCTAAATCAGACGCACTAAACTGTACACCCAGTCTGGAATTTATCAAATATTTTTGGTCTGTTACACGAATGTGCGTTTCCTGTAAGCACACAACATCATTTTTAAATTGTTTCAAATACTGAAATACTTTCCTTCTCTTTTGCAGGGAGTTTAAGCCATTAACATTCCAGGTTAGAAACTTTGTCGCCATCTTTTGCGACCTGAAGCTTTCGGAGCGCATCTTGGAAAACCACAAGCACCTGCCTCTTCGGTCTCGCTCCTCCCACTGCTTCACTATAAGTAGATTCTTGAGATATAATTGTAGATTTCTGTTGTTCTTGTTCTTGTCTGATTTGTCTGGTTGCAGCCCGTGTCATTCTTTGTTCCTTAACCTCTTCTAATGATGCCTGGGGCTGCACAGTTTCCAAAGTTTGCTGAAGTTCTTTAACCATCCGCGAAATGGCTTCTTCATCTCCCTGTATACTCTGCATTTGTGTCTGTCTCCCTCCATCTTCCTTCCTTCCTTTAAATTCTGGGGATGGTGGAGAACCTGCTTTCAATATATTAGAATAAAAGTCTCGTGCCTTCAAAACTGTGTTGAGATGGTATCTCGTGCCTGAATAATTCACCACCAAGCCTATTGGTATATCCCATCTGAACTGAAGCTGACGTTTCTTTAGTTCATTTGCCAAAAAAGTAAATTCTTTCCTTCTCCTTAAAATTCTCGGTGGAATTTCTTTCAAAATTAAAACTTCTTGATCAGCAACTTTAAATCTATTGTGATAAAAAGCTTGGATAATCACATTTCTGATCGATCTCTTTGTAAAATAAACAACCACATCTCTAGGTAGTTTCCTTTGCCTGGCAATCCAAGAATTAACACAAAATATTTTATTTATATCCCTTATAATTTCTTCTTCTTGGCAGCCCAAAATCGGTTCCAGAGCTTCTGCCAGTAACACTTTCAAGTTTTCCTTTGGATCCTTTTTCAATCCTCTTATCCTCAAAGCAAACTCCATATCTCTATATTGTATCATAACCACCTCGTCCTCAGTCTTATCTATTTTGTTCTCAGCTTCTGACATTTTAGCATCCAATCTCAAATTATTTTGATACACCTCTTCCACACGTTCATCCAAACGCTCAATGCAAACTGCCCGCCCCTGAAAGGCCACTAAAATGTCCTCTCGTATTTCTTTATTTTTCTCAGTAATAAGTTCAGATATTTGCTGAGATTGATTTTTAAAAGCATCTTGTAAATCTTTTAATGTTAGTGCAGGTGCATGTACCGCAGGGGGTGGCATCAGTGCTTGTAATGAAGAATGTTGAACTGGTGATGCACCAGTACTTCTAGGAGCAGAAGCTTTAGCTGATTTAGAGGCCATTTTGACACCCAATTAATCTTCGTTGCACACTTTCACTTTTCCACTCAGCTTGCAACTTTGTTTCTCCCCTACTAAATACACAAATCCTTAAGTGCACTTTTAAACCAATTTCAAATATTTTGCGCAGAATGACTTTAAAAAATCCGATTTCTTCCTTCTCAGTCTTTATATTTTATAATATATTCCTTGTCTTTTTATTTTTCACTAACAATTCACTCCTGCGCCATCTTTCTTCCTTTCTTTTAGTATAAACTGGAGTTAAAGATCATATACTTGCTGTTTTAAAATTCTCCTGCATAGCTCTGCCTGCATCCAAGTAATCCAAACTACAATGTTGATTGCAGAGATGGTTGCAGCGTCCCCGAGTCCGGAGATAATTCTGGCTACAGGGGGGCTCTCACCCTTCAACCCCCAGAATAACAATTCTAGGGGTCTAGGGGAGCTCTACCCCTACCTCAATGCTCCCCCTCCCCTCTTTTCCCAAGGGGGGGTTTCCGAACCACAAAACAGCTGATTCAACGGAGAACAATGGGGCTGACGGTCGGAACGGCCGCTATCGATGGAGCCTTGCCACCCAGAAGTCGCTGGTATTCAGGATCTATCCTTTTTGTAAGGGGGACGTTTGTCAATGCTGCTGACATTGAATGTTCTTACTTTGACAAAAGATGAAGAAGCAGCTATTTCATATTTATAACTTATGTGTTACTTTAGAGCTAGAATCAGTTGTTGCTGGGTGGGGGAGGAAAAATGTCTTTCAAGGCTGTTTTGAAATAAGAGAAAATAAGAATTTGGCAGGTTGTCTAACAGAATGGAAAACTGACCCTTTAAACTAATTGGAGAATGTGATTAATGACAGCAATGAAAAGGAGGAGAATTTTGTTTAATATAGTGTGCTAAGGGGAGGGGAATTCAGATTCCAGCTTCCCTTGCAAGCTTTTCTGATGTTATAGAGTTGTAATAATAATAATAATAATAATAATAATAATAATAATAATAATAATAATAATAATAATAATAATAATAATAATAATAATAATATAATAGGGCTGTAATATTGCTAAGCACATTGATTTGTGCTTCTTAGATTGTAAGCCGCCCTGAGTCTTCGGAGAAGGGCGGGATATAAATGGGATTAAAATAAAATAAATAAATAAATAAAAGACTTTTAAGGTAAACAATGCCTCAGAGTCCTTTGAAGAGCTCACCCATCAGAAACTTGACATATAACTATTAACATCAATGGTACCTGATTCCACACTAGCAGATGACCTCCCCAGGTAGATTTATGTAGGTGTTGGATAGCAGTTGAAGGAAGGCTCAGTTCTGTAGCACCTCACAACAGAAGATTCAACAATTTGACGAGTTCTAATAATTTCCCTATTGTTCAAGTGAAGGATAATGGTAAGATGATTTTCCTCTCCTCTCCTCTCCTCTCCTCTCCTCTCCTCTCCTCTCCTCTC
>JAKJMR010000412.1:0-20041 GCA_024449315.1 Daboia siamensis | reverse complement strand
CCTCTCCTCTCCTCTCCTCTCCTCTCCTCTCCTCTCCTCTCCTCTCCCATCCCCTCCTTTCCCTTCCCCTCTTCTCTCCTACCCTCTCCACCAGTGTACACACCAGATACAAAGGTAACAAATCCAAGGGAAGTTCCTGTAGATAAGTTCATACAAAAGGTCTATCATTAGAAACTATATGTCTTCAAACACCTGCTTATGTACAGGAGGACGGATGGTGCATGCTTTCCCTATAACAGAGGCAGAAACAGAGGGCTTCATAAATTGAGGACAGTAGTAAGCACAGTTTCAACAGGTTATCACTGTGGCCAAAGTGGAGGGAGGGGGTGACATTGGAAAATGTCAGCTGGCTTCATCTCTATCTTAAGACTGCAGTGCAGAAGAGCCTTTAGAAGCCATTTTTCCCCTAAGAAACATTTCTATCTGAATTTATGAGAATTTTCTCCACACCCCTATCTAACTGGCATGCAGACTTTCATTTACAATGAAACAAAGTACAGCAGGAAGCCATTCCTTGTACAAGCAGAAGTTGGAAAACAGCACTGTTATGTATCATAAAAATGTAGGTAGGGTTTGCCTTCCTAATGATCTGGAACAGGGGTGTCAATCTGCCAGCCCGCAGGCCACATGTGTCATGGCAAAACCATACCTACCCCTTTCCGGGAATAAAAAAAAAGTCATGATACATCGTGACACGTCACATGATGTTGCAAGTTTGACACCCCTGATCTGGAGGCAAGAAGAGGACAATGTTCTGCATGCTTACATAGTTAGTGGTTCATTCTCAAATTGGTCATACAATCAACCTTTAAACACAATAGAAGGCTAATGCAGAAAGAACAGAGTCTTTTCTTAAACCTTTTCCAAAGAAATGGATGATGGAAGGAGAGGACAAAATTGTCTGTAGAGAATTAGTAAAGTAGAATTAGAAATTACTGGCAATTCAGAAGCTTTTTTTAGACTTATTGTCTTCAAAACAAAAATCACAAGCAAGCAATGTACATATTTCATTGTTAATGTCTGTAAATGGAAGAAAGAGTTTTCCTTGCTAATTAATATTTGATTAAATGAGAAAGGTGGCAGTCTCATTTACCTATCTTTTCATTTATTCTTATATCATGACACTACAAGGTAAAGGAAAGCATTATTATTCTTATAATTATTTTATTTTTTTGAGCCACTGCTGGCTCATATTGAAGTGATTGTCTACTAGAGCTCTGAGATCCCTCTCACAGTTACTACTATTGAGCAAGGTACCACCTATACTATACCTGTGCATTTGATTTTTCCTCCCTAAATGTAGAACCTTACTTTTTTTCACCATTGAATTTCATTTTGTTAGATAGCACCCAGTGTTCGAGTCTGTCCAGATCCTCCTGTGTTGTTGTTAGCTGCAAAGTCATGTCCGACCCATCGTGACCCTATGGACAACATTCCTCCAGGTCTTCCTGTCCTCTACCATCATCTGGAGTCCATTTAAGCTCACGCCTATTGCTTCAGTGACTCCATCCAGCCACCTCATTCTCTGTCATCCCCTTCTTCTATTGCCCTCAATCTTTCCCAGCATTAGGCTCTTCTCCAGTGAGTCTTTCCTTCTCATTAGGTGGCCAAAGTATTTGAGTTTTAGCTTCAGGATCTCGCCTTCTAAAGAGCAGTCAGTATTGATCTCCTCTAGGACTGACCGGTTTGATCGCCTTGCAGTCCAAGGGACTCGCAGGAGTCTTCTCCAGCACCATAGTTCAAAGGCCTCAATTCTTTGGTGCTCAGCCTTTCTTATGGTCCAACTTTCACTGCCATACATTGCAACTCCTCCTGTATTTTAAGCCTATCTTCTGGAATATTGGCTATTCCTGCCAGCTTGGTGTCATCTGCAAATTTGATGAGTTCCCCATCTATCCCCTCATCCAAATCATTGATGAAGATGTTGAAGAGCACTGGGCCCAGAACAGAGCCCTGGGGCACCCCACTACACACTTCCTTCCATGTAGATGCAGTTCCATTGAAGACAACATGCTGAGTACGGCCTGTCAGCCAGCTATGAATCCATCTGGTGGTGATGCTATCTAACCACATTTTTCTATCTTATCAAGTAGTAGGTTGTGATCTAATTTATCAAATGCCTTACTGAAGTCCAAGTAAATTATATGTACAGCATTCCTTTGGTCCACTAATTTTGTCACTTGGTGAAAGAAAGCAATAAGATTTGTCTAGCATGATCTGTTTTTGACAAACCCATGTTGACTTTTAGTGATGACTTTGTTTGCATCAAGGTGTTCGCTGATTTGTTGTTTGATTATCTTTTCCAGAATCTTCCCAGGTATTGAGGTGAGGTTGATAGGTCTGTAGTTTCCTGGATCTTTGTTTTTCCCTTTTTTGATGATGGGGACTACATCAGCTCTCTTCCAGTCCTCTGGTAGTTCCCCAGTGCTCCAGGATCTTTGAAAAATATAGTTCAGTGGTTCTGAGATCACGTCTGCCAGTTCCTTGACAACTTTGGGATGTAATCCATCTGGTCCTGGTGATTTGAACTCATCTAGGCTGGATAGCCCTTCATGGATTACTGCCTTGTCATGGCGAAGGGGCTTGCATAATTCAATGAAGCTGTGAGCAATGCCGTGCAGGGCCACCGAAGATGGAAAGGTCATAGAAGAGAGTTCTGACAAAACGTGATCCACTGGAGAAAGAAATGGCAAACCACTCCAGTATCTTTGCCATGAAAACCCTATGGACAGTACCAAAAGGCAATAAGATATGATGCTGGAAGATGAGCCTCTCAGGTTGGAAGGCGTCCAATATGCTACTGTGGAAGAGCAGAGGGCTAGTACTAGTAGTGCCAGAAAGAATGAAGCGACTGGGCCAAAGCCGAAAGGACACTCAGTTGTGGATATGTCTGGTGGTGAAAGGAAAGTCCGATGCTGTAAAGATTTTTTCTCCATAGGAACCTGGAATGTAAGATCCAGGAATCAAGGAAAGCTGGATGTGGTCAAACAAGAGATGACTAAACATCGACATCTTAGGTATCAGTGAACTAAAATGGACAGGAATGGGTGAATTTAATTCAGATGACCATCAGGTATACTACTGCGGGCAAGAATCCCTCAGAAGAAATGGAGTAGCCTTCATAGTCAATAAAAGAGTAGGAAAAGCAATACTGGGATACAATCCTCAAAATGACAGAATGATCTCAGTTCGAATCCAAGGCAAACCATTGAATATAACAGTAGTCCAACTCTATGCCCCAACCACCGGTGCTAAAGAGGATGAAATTGACCGGTTCTATGAAGCCCTACAGCACCTTATAGAACTAACACCAAAAAAATGATGTCTTTATCATCATGGGGGATTGGAATGCTAAAGTAGGAAACCAAAAGATAACTGGAATAACAGGCAAGTTTGGCCTTGGAGTACAAAATGAAGCAGGGCACAGGCTGATAGAATTTTGTCAAGAGAATACGATGATCATAGCAAACACTCTTTTCCAGCAACCCAAGAGATGGCTCTACACATGGACATCACCAGACGGTCAACACAGAAATCAGATTGACTATATGCTCTGCAGCCAAAGATGGAGAATCTCTATACAGTCAGTAAAAACAAGACCAGGAGCTGACTGTGGCTCAGACCATGAGCTACTCGTTGCAGTTTAGGGTTAAGCTGAAGAAAGTAGGGAAAAGCGCTAGGCCAGTTAGGTATGAATTAAATCATATCCCTGTTGAATATACAGTAGAGGTGATAAATAGATTTAAGGAATTAGATCTGATAGACAGAGTGCCTGAAGAACTATGGACAGAGGTTCGCAACATTGTACAACAGGTAGCAACCAAAACCATTCCAAAGAAAAAGAAATGCAAGAAAGCAAAATGGCTGTCTGAGGAAGTTTTGCAAATAGCTGAGGAAAGGAGGGAAGCGAAAGGCAAGGGAGAAAAAGAAAGATATACCCAATTGAATGCAGAATTCCAAGGAATAGCTAGAAGAGATAAGAATGCCTTCTTAAATGAACAATGCAAAGAAATAGAAGAAAATAGGGAGGACCAGAGATCTTTTCAAGAAAATTGGAGACATGAAGGGAACGTTTCATGCAAAAATGGGCATGATAAAGGACCAAAATGGTAGGAACCTAACAGAGGCAGAAGAGTTTAAGAAGAGATGGCAAAATTACACAGAAGAACTATACAAGAATGAGCTTAACATCCCTGATAATCACAATGTCACTGACCTCGAGCCAGACATCCTAAAATGTGAAGGGAAGTGTGCCTTAGAAAAGCTGAGCAACAACAAAGCTAGTGGTGGTGAGAGAATTCCAGCTGAGCTATTCAAAATCTTAAAAGACAATGCAGTAAAAGTGCTACATTCAATTTGCCAGCAACTTTGGAAAACTGAACAATGGCCACAGGATTGGAAAAGATCAGTTTACATTCCAATTCCAAAGAAAGGCAGTGCCAAAGAATGTTCAAAGTATCGCACCATTGCACTCATTTCTCATGCTAGTAAAGTTATGCTTAAAATTCTACAAGCTAGACTACAGCAGTATGTGGATCGAGAACTACCAGAAGTACAGGCAGGATTTTGAAGAGATAGAGGAACTAGAGATCAAATTGCTAACATACGCTGGATCATGGAGAAAGCTAGAGAGTTCCAGAAAAACATCTACTCCTGCTTCATTGACTATGCTAAAGCCTTTGATTGTGTGGATCATAACAAACTGTGGCAAGTCCTTAAAGAGATGTGCATACCAGACCATCTTATTTGTCTCTTGAGAAACCTATATGTGGGCCAAGAAGCAACAGTGAGAACTGGACACGGAACCACTGATTGGTTCAAAATTGGGAAAGGAGTCCGGCAAGGCTGTATACTGTCACCTTTTCTATTTAACTTATATGCAGAGCACATCATGAGAATGGCAGGGCTAGATGAATCCAAAGTTGGAATTAAGATTGCCGGAAGAAACATCAACAACCTAAGATATGCAGTTGATACCACTCTAATGGCAGAAAGTGAAGAGGAACTAAAGAGCCTCTTGTTGTAAGTGAAGGAGAGTGTAAAACTTGGTTTGAAACTAAACATTAAGAAAACCAAGATCATGGCATCTGGCCCTCTCAATTCCTGGCAAATAGATGGGGAAGAAATGGAGGTAGTGACAGATTTTATTTTCCTGGGCTCCAAGATTACTGCAGATGGGGACTGTAGCCAAGAAATTAAAAGACGCTTTTGTCCTTGGGAGGAAAGCCATGGCAAATCTAGACAGCACACTAAAAAGCAGAGACATCACCCTGTCAACAAAAGTGCGTATAGTCAAGGCTATGGTCTTCCCAGTTGCAATATATGGCAGTGAAAGTTGGACCATAAGGAAGGCTGAGCGCCAGAGAATTGAAGCCTTTGAACTATGGTGCTGGAGAAGACTCCTGCGAGTCCCTTGGACTGAAAGGCGATCAAACTGGTCAGTCCTAGAAGAGATGAACCCTGACTGCTCTTTAGAAGGCCAGATCCTGAAGCTAAAACTCAAATACTTTGGCCACCTAATGAGAAGGAGGAGGCCACTGGAGAAGAGCCTAATGCTGGGAAAGATTGAGGGCAATAGAAGAAGGGGACGACAGAGAATGAGGTGGCTGGATGGAGTCACTGAAGCAGTAGGCGTGAGCTTAAATGGACTCTAGAAGATGGTAGAGGACAGGAAGGCCTGGAGGAACATTGTCCATAGGGTCATGATGGGTCGGACACGACTTCGCAACTAACAACAACAACAACAGGCTGGATAGGTACTCATTTACCATTTTCTTGCCTATCTTAACTTGCATTTCTATTCTGTTTTTTTATGGTACTGGTTTTGGCAGGTTGGATTGTTTTTTCCCTTTGTGTAAAGACAGATGCAAAAAACGAGTTAAATAGTTCTGCTTTCTCCCTGTTGCTTGTCACCTTCTTGCCACTTTCCTCCACTAATGGACCAATCATTTCCTTAACCTTTTTCTTGTTTTTTATATGTTGAAAGCAGCTTTTTTGTTATTTTTGACTTTGGTCGCAAGCCTTAGTTCATTTGTGCCTTAGCTTCCCTCATTTCATGTTTGCAGGCACAGGCTATTTGCTGATATTCTTCCTTAGTTATGTGCCCCTCTTTCCACTTCTTATACTTGTCCTTTTTATCTTTCAGTTTATCAGAGTGTTCTTTATGCAGCCATGCTGGTTTCTTTGGAGAGCTGTTATTTTTCTTCTTTGTTAGTATTGTGCTAGACTGGGCCTTTATTATCTCATTTTTCAAAATTTCCCAAGCTTCTTGTTTTCCCCTTGAGGATTCTCATTCATGGAATTCTTCCCAGGGTCTCCCTAAGTTTATTGAAATTAGCTCTTTTAATGTCCAAGACTCTAGTTTGACTGTGTTTGTTATGTATATACAGTATATGTATATAGTTGGGTGATCATAGTAGCAGTGGCCACTGACACCACCAGGTGGTGCTATACTGCGACAGGATTGGTTGGTTTGTGGATGGTGGGAAATTCAGTTAAAGGCATTGGCCTGGGGTGTACCTGGCCAGGTATATAAGGGATCAGGCAGCCCCTTTGTTCCAGTTCAGTCTGACCACAATAAGGAGCTGATATGCTGCACTCATCTGCCTGGCATCTTTCCATGCAGTCCATGTGGTCCAAAACCCACTACACAATAGTGGCGACAAAGGTGGGATTACTGTTTCGTTCAGAGCTGAATCACTAGCTGATGCACTAGCTCAGGGGTGTCAAACTCAATTTCATTGAGGGCCGCATCAGCATTGTGGTTGCCCTCAGGGGGCCGGGTGGGTATGACCAGGGTGGGTGTGGCCTACTGGGTGGGCGTGGCTAGAGTGCCTATGGCCTACTGGGTGGGCATGGCCAGCTCTACATTGTTCGCATCAAGGGTGCCTATGGGGGCCTGGGCAGGAGTGGGACAGATCTGAGGGTCTCTGGCAGAAGGAGGGTCTCTGAGCCAGGGCCAAGGCAGTGGGGGCCATTCCCTCACTGTTTCCAGGATGGCTTCGCGGGCCGCATGAAACCACTTCGCGGGCCGGATCTGGCCCCCGGGCCTTGTGTTTGACATGTCTGCACTAGCTGAAGTCACTAGGGACTAAGGGAAGAGATATCTCTCCCTAAATATATTCTAATGAAGCAGTATCCGCTGGATCGGACACAGCATGGCCAAACTCGGCCAGATCCGTGAATTCAACATCAGCCAGCCGAAGCACTGGGAGTCGCATCTGGGACAGGTCGAAGGGTACATACTAGTTAACCGTATCACGGAAGACCAGTTTAAAGTGGCAGCTTTGCTGTGCCTCAGTGGTCCGGATGTTTACGATGTGGCTGTCGGGTTGTGTTCACCGGTGCACATCATAGCTGTTTCCTACAAGGACCTCACGGGTAAACTAAGTGGGCAGTTTATGCCAAAGAGGTCTGAAATGTTCTGGCAGTTCCATTTCGCCCAGTGGATGCAGTTACCAGGCAAAGCGATGGCTAAATATATCGCGGCCATGAGACAAGCCGCCCATCTTTGCAAGTTCCCCGATCTTGAAGAAAGAATTTGCGACCAGATCGTATTAGGTCTAAGGGACAACTGGCTGTGTCAAAAAATACTAGCAAAACCATCCATGACTCTGCAAGAGCTCCTGGATGAGGTAAGGGCCCACGAGGCATACAGTGGTTCAGACCAGCCCACACACTGACCCAGCAGCAGCTCAGATGGTACAGTCCACCAGTAGAGTGCTGCGTATGGCGGAAGCAGGGAAGCAGTCAAGGAAGAAGAAATTGATGCCGTACTTCAAAGGCTAGGAAATTACCTAACGTGGTGTGACAATGATGGAAGCCAGAGAAAGACCACAACAGCCAACAAATGCACCAGTTGCAGCTGCAGCAGCTGCAGAGGAAACATCCAAAAATGTGCCAGCTGCGGAGGGAATCACCCAAGAGTGACCTGTAAGTTCAGAACCGCAAAGTGTCATTCCTGCGGCAAGATGGGTCATATCCAAGCCGTTTGCCAGAATTGCAACTGGGACAGCCGGCATGAACTTCAAACTCTGGATGTGGTGCTAAAAGGTACTGAGCCCCCTCAGCACACACCTCCTAATTTTTGTGAGAGCAGGAGGACCGTGTCTCACATGGAAATCCACCATCTGCTCACCCCAAAAATTAAACTAGAGGTCCATCTGCAAGGTGTACCTTGCAAGATGGAGCTCGACTCCGGTTCTGCAGTCTCAAAAATTTCTGCAGTCTCAATAATTTCTTATGAGACTTTTAAAGTGGTTTGCGGCTGGAGCCACCAGCATACAGTTGTCCGATTTCCAGCATGCCCCTATTAAAATCCAGGGGGAGGCCACCATATTAGTGGGGTTTAAGGATTTCAAGGGTCCCTTGGACGTACTGGTAACTGAGGGACAGAGGACTAGTTTAGTAGGGCTGAATTGGTTTGAGGCTTTGGGTATTGGGATCTCTGGGATCCAGAATACCCAGCAAAAAAGGCTTGAATCCTTCTGCAAAATGTATTCGATGGCAAACTTGGCAAATACACAGGGGCCCCCATTAAATTTAAGTTAAACCTGAATGTGTTGCCAGTACGAATTAAGACCCGTAGAGTCCCATTCGCACTCAAACATAAGATTGAGAGCGAATTAGATAAGTTAGTTAAACAAGGTGTGTTAGAGCCTGTGTAGGGGAGAGATTGGGAGACCCCCATAGTTATCCCACTAAAGGCCAATGGGGAGGTTAGAATTTGTGCAGATTATAAGGCCACGGTGAACCAGGCCTTAAAGCCGCATGCTTACTCGGTCCCGACAGTCCAGCACGTCCTCTCTGCAGTCCAGGGCGGCAACATTTTTGCCAAGTTAGATTTAGCGCAATCGTACCAGCAGCTCCTGGTTACCAGGGAGACGGCTAACGCTCAAACAATTGTTACACACAGAGGAGCTTTCAGAGTTAACCATTTGCAGTTCAGTCTCTCTGTAGCTCCTGGAATTTTTCAAGAGGTGATGGAGAAGACTTTGAAGGGCATACCTGGAGTATGCCCTTATTTTGATGATGTCCTGATTGCTGGGGAGTCTGAAGAGATTTTGGCTGACAGGCTGCAGGCTGTTTTAAACAGATTCCGCTCTGCAGGGCTCAAACTAAAAAAGGAAAAGTGCAACATTGGAGTGGCATCCACTGAATTCTTAGGGTTTAGAATTGATCCCAAGGGAATTCACCCAACTGATAACAAGGTAAGAGCAATTAAAATGGCTCCTACTCCTAAAAACAAAGCTGAACTGCAAGCTATTCTGGGATTACTTAATTTTTATCATGCGTTTTTGCCTCACAAAGCAGCAATTGATGAGCCTTTACACAGATTGTTGGACAAGAAAACCCCATGGAATTGGACCATGGTCGATGAACACAGTTTCAAAAATTTTAAACAACTTTTGTCCAGTAATTCAACTGTCACACATTTTATAGAAAATAAGCCCATCTGCATACATGTGATGCATCCCTTTATGGCGTGGGCGCTGTTCTGAGTCACATAGAAGAAAATGGGGAGCAGAAGCCTATTGCTTATTACACCCGAACACTGTCCAGGGCGGAAAGAAATTACGCTCAAATTGATAAGGAGGCCCTGGCAATAGTATCCGGAGTCAAGAAATTTCATGATTACCTGTATGGCAGGGAATTCACTATTTTCACGGATCACAAACCCCTGTTGGGACTGTTCACAACAGATAAACAAACTCCACAAATTCTATCCCCTAGGATGTTAAGGAGGTCCATATTTCTATCTGCGTACACATGCAAACTGGTCCACAAACCAGGAAAGGATATGGTCCATGCAGATGCATTAAGTAGGTTACCTTCAATCATGACTGAGCCTGATCTGGCACCGGCCGAACAAATACTGGCTATCCAAAATCTCCCAGAGTACCCTCTCCAAGCTAAGGACATTGCTGCCAATACCACAGTAGACAGGGTCCTGAGCAGGATTTTAACATGGGTAGTCCCAGGGTGGCAAGAGAAGAGCCCAGGCCCAGAGTTCCAGGCATACTTCATGAGGAGACATGAGTTGTCTTCTCATAAGGGATGCCTATTGTGGGGTAGCAGGGTCATTATTCCAGAGAAATTGAGGGAGAAGGTTTTGCAGTTGCTACACGAAGGTCATCCAGGCATAGACAGGATGAAGGCGTTAGCACAGAGTTACGTGTGGAGGCCTGGCCTGGATAAAAGTATAGAGGAACAAGTAGCAGGGTGCTACGTTTGCCAAAAGTCTAGGCCAGAGCAACTGCACGGCCCGGTACATAAGTGGGAAGTAACACACACTCCCTGGTCCAGGGTACACATTGATTACACTGGACCATTTCAAGGACAATTATTTTGGTGGTGGTAGATAGCTATTCCAAATGGCTGGAGGTAGTTCCAATTGTGAGTATGACCACAGCAAAGACTGTCCAGGTGCTCAGTGGACTATTTGCCATGCATGGCCTGCCTGATGTGTTAGTCTCTGATAACGGCCGACAATTCACATCTGCTGATTTCCAGGCTTTCATCAGGGCCAACTTGATTAGGCATGTCACATCTGTGCCCTTCCACCCGTCGTCCAATGGACAAACAGAATGCATGGTGAGAACGACTAAGGATGCGTTGAGATGCATCATCAGTGGAGACTGGCACCAAAGGTTGGCTCAATTCCTTCTGGCACAACATACCACACCATGCACAACCACTGGCAAGAGTCCTGCAGAACTACGTTGGGGACGACGGCTTATCACCAAGTTGGACAGACTCCACCCTGACAGAGTGGCCGCGGAGACAGAACAACCAAAACCTACCAGGGAAATAAACATTGGCGAAAAGGTTTGGGTTAGGAACTATGGGCCGGGGCATTTGTGGATTCAGGGGGTGGTAGTTGACAAAACGGGGCCTTTGTCATACATTGTAGAGGTAGAGGAAGGCCGCCAGACCAATTGAGGAAGCGTGCTCCTGAAAAGTCACAAACCGACCAACCGCAGCAACTGTCAACAATGGGTCCAGGGAAGGAGGAGGATCTCACAGTCATCGAACAGTTGCCAGAGAGTTTTGGCAGGGCTTAGCAACAACAGGCACAGGCCTACCATGACAATGTGGTCATTAGGGCCCAGGGCCAGGACTCAACTAATGACTCTGCTGACCAAGACGGTGAGCAAACTATGAGACGGTCATTCAGTACTCATAGGCCACCTGCGTATCTAGAAAACTATGTAAGGTCATGAGGATGAAGATCATGTGGTGTCTCAAAAGAAATAACCAGTGCAACAGTGTATTTTTTGTGTGTGTGTTGTTGTTTATTGTTTGTTCTTCTGGGGGAAGGGGTGTTATGTATATAGATGTATATAGTTGGGTGATCATATTAGCAGTGGCCACTGACACCATCAGGTGGCGCTATACTGCGACAGGATTGGCTGGCTCATGGACGGTGGGAAATTCAGTTAAAGAGATTGGCCAGGTATATAAGGGATCAGGCAGCCCCTTTGTTCCAGTTCAGTCTGACCACAATAAAGAGCTGATATGCTGCACTCATCTGCCTGGCATCTTTCCATGCAGTCCACGTGGTCCAAAACCCACTACACAATAGTGTTCTATTGCTTGTGCTTCCATAATGTTGAATTCCAATATTGCATGATCACTTTCCCCCAAAGTTCCTGTGGCTTCAACACTTTCTATCTGTCACTGCGTTTTTTTTGTTTGTCAGCTACACACGTTGCAGTCAGTTCTTTGCCAGCTGTGTTGTTATCTTATCATTGCAACCATGGTGAGTGTCACATGTTCAGCCATGTTTTGGTTTCATATCTGGCTCTACTACAGTGTGCACATGTCGAAAACAAAAGTTTTCTTTCTTCTTTTTTCTCTCTGTGTTGTCCTGTGTGAGAGAGCATGTAGTCAGTTAAGAGTCTTTCTTTCATTTTCTGATTAAAGTTTTTTTTACAGTAGAATATGTTTCGGGTTTTCTTTCTTTTACCTCTTGTGCACCATGCATCAAATGAACCATGGTTCATTGACCTCTGATAAAGAGTTTTTTTTATTTACTCCCTTGACACTATCATTTCATCTCTGTTAGTGAGAATTAAATCCAATATGACTAGTCCCCTAGTTCCCTTCTCTACCTTTTGGGAGAGAAAGTTGTCTGCTAGGTTTGTCAGGAATCTGTTTGATCTTCCATTTGGTGCAAAGTTTGTCTCCCAGTTGATATCAGGGTAATTAAAATCCCCCATTACTATTGTGATGTGCTTCTTACATACCTTAGTTAGCTGACTAGCAAAAAGTTCATCTATTTCCTCTGCTTGGTTGGGCGGCCTATAGTATACACCTATGGCAATGTCATTCCCCCCCCCCTTTTATATTGACCCAAATGCATTCAAGTTTACAGTTTTCATCATTGTTGTGCTCTATTTCTGTAGAGATAAAGTTATTTCTTATATGTAGAGCAACTCCACCTCCTCTTTTGTTTAGTCTGTTTCTTTTAAATAAAATTATTATGTATCATTAAAATGGTAGCTCTGAACAAAGAGTGGAATAAAAAAAAAGTTTTACTAGGAGAAAGACTAAGAGTGCATCATAGGAATTGCCCTACATCAAGTCAAAGTTTAGCCTTTCTACGTAAGCAGTGCCTGAACTGACTAACTGAAGTTTTCCAAAATTGCATGGTTATAATCTTTAAACCTGTATGTTGCCTTTATTATTTTCATAAATAATTCAAGGCAGGAAAAATACCTAAACTCCTAAATATTCCTTTATTTTTCTCACAACAACCCTGTGAATTGGCTGGGTTGAAAGTGAGTAACTGACCCAAGTTACCCAGCCTGTTTTCATGCCTATGTTGGGACTAGAATTGAGTCTCCTAGTTTCTAGTCTGGTTGTCTTAACCACTAGACCAAGCTGGCTCTGATCCCACTTTCCTCCAGTGCAGAATGAGACATGGAATTAGAACAGT
The DNA here is from genome assembly GCA_024449315.1 of Daboia siamensis. Classification (NCBI taxonomy): domain Eukaryota; kingdom Metazoa; phylum Chordata; class Lepidosauria; order Squamata; family Viperidae; genus Daboia; species Daboia siamensis. The sequence goes on along the minus strand of JAKJMR010000412.1, from coordinate 7,101 downwards.
TTTCCAAACCCTGATGTGCTTTTGGGCCAACACTAATCAGGAACCTTTGTTGTGATTGGCAGCAAGATGCACAGCAAATTGTAATACTGAACACAAATATCTAATAGAAAAGTGAATTGGATTTGGAAGGCTCAGACTTTTCTTCCTACTTGTTCAATGTAATATCTCGCAGTATACAAGATATCTTACAATGTGATATCTTCTAACGTGGCTGATCTTCAAGCTGATATCCAGAATGGATAATAGTGAGAGATGCTTGAGATGCTGTTCTGAAATTTCTGGACAGGGTCACCTATCACATTCTGATCCAGACAAATATTCATATACTGATTACGATTTATGGACTTTTTTGCAAGATCTTACAAAGTGAGTTACACACTGAGAAGTACCTATTGCCCATCTTGATTTAGAGTCGCAGTGTAGTTAAAGAGAACATGGAATTAAAAGGGCAAAAGCCCTGATATAAACAGCCCTGAAATCATTAAGTGGCATCATATGCAATCTAGGAATAAGACTCTTCACTATCTCCCCAGCCTTGTCTTTTTTCCCCTCCCAATGATTGGAGGAAAATATTTCTAAACCACTGTACAAACAATGCTTTTATAATAGCTTTGCAGTGTGCCCAGTAAAGTTGCTGCCTACACAAAAAATAAAGTGTGCTATTTTCTGTGCAGTAATTAGGTCTTGTGAGTTGAGAAATGATCAGCACTCTTCATGCAAGTGCTGAAATTTATTTATTTATTTATTTATTTATTTATTTATTTATTTATTTATTTATTTATATTTATATACCGCCCTTCTCCCGAAGGACTCAGGGTGGTGAACAGGGCAATTAATAAAATACAAGAATACAAAGATTAAAAAGGATTAAACAGATGCCCAAAACTAACAACAATAAATTTAAAATGGATTAAAACTATATTAAAAAATCCCAACCCATCACCCATCAGGCCAGGCCGGCTTGTTCAAACAGGTAGGTCTTCAGATCGCGTCGGAAGGAGCGAAGGTCGGGAGCCATCCGGAGCTCAACCGGTAATTGATTCCACAAATCCGGAGTGCCCACAGAGAAGGACCTCCCCCTGGGGGCCACCAGACGACACTCTCTGACTGGTGGCACCCTGAGGAGGCCCTCTCTGTGGGAATGCACGGGGCGGAGGGAAGTCGATGCCGGCAGCAGGTGATCCCTAAGGTACTCCGGACCCATGCCAAGCAGGGCCTTAAAAACCATAACCAAAACCTTGAATCTCACTCGGAAGACAACTGGAAGCCAATGCAGCTCACGGAGCAGAGGTGTAACATGGGAGTATCGGGAAACTCCCAACACGACTCTCGCGGCTGCATTCTGTACCAGTTGGAGCCTCCGGGTGGTCCTCAAGGGGAGCCCCATGTAGAGAGCATTGCAGTAGTCTAGACGAGAGGTCACGAGCGCATGAGTGACCGTACGCAAGGTATCCCGGTCTAGATAGGGCCGCAACTGGCACACCAGGCGAACCTGAGCAAAGGCCCCCCTAGTCACAGTAGTTATATGATCTTCCAGGGTAAGCTGTGAATCTAGGAGGACTCCCAAGTTGCGAGCCCTATCTACAGGGGGTAATAATTCATCCCCCATGGAAAGAGATGGAATAATCTGATTATCCCGAGATGCCGATACGCACAGCCACTCAGTCTTGTCGGGGTTGAGTTGAAGCCTATTCCTCCCCATCCAGACCCGAACCGCTTCCAGGCAACGGGACATCACGTCGAGGGCATCACTGGGGTGGTTTGGGGTCGAAATAAAAAGCTGGGTATCATCAGCATATTGATGATACTCAACTCCAAAACCACGAATGATCTCACCCAGTGGCTTCATATAGATGTTGAACAGGAGAGGCGAAAGGACCGACACCTGAGGAACTCCACAAGTGAGAGGTCTCAAGGTCGACCTTTGCCCCCCTGCCAACACCGACTGCGAGCGTCCCAGGAGATAGGAGGAGAACCACTGTAAAACTGTGCCTCCCACTCCCAATCCCCTGAGACGCCGCAGCAAGATACCATGGTCGATGGTATCGAAAGCCGCTGAGAGGTCTAATAGGACTAGAACAGAGGAAAATCCCCTGTCCCGGGCCCTCCAGAGATCATTCACCAGAGCGACCAATGCCGTCTCCGTGCTGTACCCGGGCCTGAAACCCGATTGGTACGGGTCTAGATAATCCGCTTCATCCAGAACCAGGGGGAGCTGATGCGCCACCACACTCTCAACAACCTTCGCAAGAAAGCGAAGGTTGGAGACAGGACGAAAGTTATTCAACACAGCTGGGTCCAAGGCAGGCTTCTTGAGGAGAGGTCTCACCACCGCCTCCTTCAAGACGGCGGGGAAACTACCCTCACTCAAAGAGGCAGATATAACCGCCTGGAACCAGCCTCGTGTCCCCTCCGAGCTGCATAAACCAGCCAGGAAGGGTCCAATAAACATGTGGTGGAGCTCAGCCTCCCCATGATCCTGTCCACTTCCTTCGGAGTCACAGGATCAAACTCATCCCAGACAATATTGACAAGATCACTCGTGTCCTGTTCGTCAGACTCTGCCCAGTCAGAGTCCAAACTGGTCCGAATCCGAGTGATTTTGTCCGACAGATGTTGACTAAACTCCTCAGCACGACCCTGCAAGGGATCCTCCCTCACCTCCTGATTAAGGAGGGAGCGGGTCACCCTAAACAGGGCGGCTGGGCGGTTATCTGCAGACGCGATAAGGGCAGCGAAGTGATTAGACCTCGCAACCCTTATCACAGCGAGATAAGACCTAATGAAGGTTCTTAGGCGCAATCGGTTGGATTCGGATCGGGTGGTCCTCCAACAGCTCTCTAGGCCCCGTCTCCGACGCTTCATCTCCCGAAGCTCCATGGAAAACCATGGAGCTCGCTGGGATCTGCACCGGGTCAGGGGCCGCAAGGGTACAACTCGGTCAAGTGCCTCAGTGGCTGCCCTTTCCCAGGCTTCCACTAAGGCATCCACCGAGTTGTGAGCAACGGAGGCAGGTGGGGATACCGGCAGCGCGCCTGGAACCTATCAGGGTCCATTAAGCGCCTGGGACGGAACCATCTAATCGGCTCCACACACCCACGGCGGGGAGCGGCAAAACGGAAGACCAGCCGCAGGAGATGATGATCGGTCCATGACAGGGGCATAACAATTGGAGAGCCCCCACCAAGATCATCTAACCACCGTCCAGATAAGAAAACCAAGTCAAGGGTGTGACCTCCCACATGAGTCGGTCCGTAAATTACTTGCGTCAGGTCCATGGCTGTCATGGAAGCCATGAACTCCCGGGCCAACTCAGACGATCCTCCCAGGGATGGTAGATTGAAGTCCCCCAAAACTATAAGCTTGGGGAACTCAATCACCAACCCAGAGAGGATATCGAGCAGCTCAGGCAGGGCTGCTGCTGCACGACTAGGCGAAACGTACACCAGCAGCAAGCCCAACTGCGCCCTAGGACCACACCTCAATAAGAGAGATTCACACCCGACTATCTGGAGAACGGTGGCTTCCTGCGGACATAAGGTCTCCCTCATAACCACAGCCACTCCCCCACCCCTACCCTGAGTCCGAGGCCGGTGTAGCACCCAGAAACCTGGTGGGCAAAGATCAACCAGAGGAATACCACCCTCTGGGCCCAACCAGGTCTCCGTGATGCAAGCCAGGTCCGCATGCTCACCCTCAATAAGATCCCGAACAAGAGAAGCCTTATTAACAATGGACCTGGCATTCACATATACCAGCCGGAGCTCAGGTGGCTGCACATCCTCACTCCCGGGATCTCGGGGCGAAAGCAGAGGGTCGGAGCGCCTCACCGCTTGTAAATAGCGGAGATGCCCTCCCGGATATCGATACGGCCCTCTGTTCATACACCTGCTGCCGTTCCCTAACGTCGTGGGAATAGGTAATCCCACGACCCGCTCCTGAGCCCCGTAGGCAACCGATCCCAGCTCCTCCCCCCCCGCGATCCGTGCCAGGCCTGGTCTGAGTAACGGTTGGTGGATTACCCCCCATTTCCAACCAACCACAACCCTCCCCCCTCTCTAACCCCACAAAAAATTTAATTAAAAAAGTAATCAGGGACCTCTTATTACTTTTATACTGACGGCCCCTGCCCCTGCCCAACCATCTCTCAGGGTCCCAGCAATCAGGCCCTTCATCAAGAGGAAGCATAACAAGTGAGGCGGGACGCACCCAGGAAGGGGGGGCCCCCCTGAGGGCGAACAAGATCGTACTCGGATAAGTAAGATGCATAGCAGTCGTTAAACAAGTCCGGCAAAAAGGCAGACCCAGATCGAAACGGGAGGATCTCAAAATAACAGGAAAGTGTCCAGAATGCAAACCAAGCTCCACTGCCACTAGAGCTGGGTACCCCGGAACAGATCAATTCCCGCCCTCTCACGACGGTCGGAACCGGGAAGCAGCCTAGGACATACCACCGGGCAGGCAATACCGCCTAGAGCTCACACCTCTAGGAGGAAGCAGCTGGAAAATCTCAACCACTCTCCCACAGTGGTTGTGGCCCGGGGCTTCCAGAACCATAGGGAAGAGAAAGACAAAAAAAGGGGAGGGGGAGTTAGGGCAAAAGTCAGCTGAATGGTCAAGTCAAAACATGGTCAAGTCAGATTTTAGCAGCACAGAAATTAGGTTGTGCCTCACAAACATCCGAAGAATCAGCGTCCGAATTCCACCTCCAGGCCAGGGTCCCTTTACCAAGGAGGCCACGGTACTCCAACTCCCATCACCAACAGCCATCTCAGGCACCAACCAGGAGTGTCTCCGCCACTGCAACGCTGATGCTGTTCCCAACCACGAATCATAGTAACAATCATCAATCCGCCAGCAGGCGGCTCCCCGGAGCAGCTGGAAAACTCCCCAGACGCCGCTGAGCTCCATAAAGTTCTCCCGGGCTCCACAGCTTCGGAGGTGTCAACCAGGGGCCGTAAATTCCACTAGGCTATAACAAGCCCCCAGCAGCACAATAATAAAGCCGACAGTCAGCTGATTGGCGAAGCACAAGTCGGCAAAATGCAGGCCTCCGAGATCTTCCGCCCAGCTCCTATGGGCTCCACTGGGCTTTACAGAGCTCTCAAACTTCCACTTAGAACAGAGCTCTGACGAGGTTGTCTGAATCTCCCTGGGCATTCCAACAGCCTCAGTCAGAGTTCGCCGAGCCCCTGCAGCACCGACAATCAGCTGGTCGGCGCCGCGCAGCACAGGCTCCACTCAGCTCTTCCGGATTCAGCAAAAAACTCCCTCGGGCTCAGCTGAGAGTCCTCAGAAAGTCCAGGATCCAAAAAGCCGGCAGCAAGCAATACCGGCATTACAGGGACAGCCACAAAAGCCACTCCACATCCTCAACCCGAATCCATCACAAAGGGAAAAAATACCCCTTGTGAGGCTCCCAAGGGTCGCCAAATTGCCGGAGCTCAGCACGGAGATCAATCGAGCAGGTCAGCCATCTTAACTAAAGTAGGGAACATCATCAGTTAAACCTTTCTCCAATCAAGATGGTGACTAAAGGCAGGGAAAGGAAAGACAGGGGTCTTTTGTCCTTTCTTTCAACATTTGCATTGGAATTCAGATTTAATGGAGCAAAGAAGGGCTTTCCTTCTTCTGTCATCTGAGTGATTGAAGCACAGGCTCTAAAGAGCTATGAAACATTTTCTCATGATTTTTGCTCTCTCAACATAATGCCTTTTGGAGAAGTGCTCTGTCAGGCCGGGAATTGTTGTGTTGTAGGAACTAGGAAAGGTAGCTCTTATACTCAGAGTAAAGGAAGAAGAAAAGAAAGAACTGTTTGCCAGATGAGGGTTTATCCTTTCTAGCGGTCACCACAGAAATGGCCAGGGAGACACTGAATAGAAAGTTCTGAAAGTGGCTGAATAGAAATTTCTAACTGGAGCCCTGCAAATTACAAGTCTCTATCCATCTTCTCTGCCATGCAAATTAGAATATTTGCATAGGGGATTCTATTGCATTTTTCAAAAGAAAATGCCAGTTTCTTGCCGGATCATCTCGATCTGTGTTTACCCTGGTTCAGCAGCAGGTTGACACTGAAATAGAGGCTTTATTGTAAGAATACTAATGGTAAGCAGGCCATGTTAATCCTGGGGCAATGAAGGTGTGCTGGTAAGCCCATAGTCTACTTTATAAGATTGTTATAAGAATGATCAGGAAATTTAGAAGGATCTTAAAAGTACCTAGAGCTGACCAATGCTTTAGATTTCCATTGTATAGATTAGGGAAAATACCCCTGACACATTAATAATTATACTAATTAGATGACATTTGTGGATAATAACACCTAAACAACACACTACACTTCCAATTTTACAGATAATGTTTAGTAAGGGAATAATAAAAACAACAGGCATTGTACAACCTGAATCCCAGTTTCAATGTTAGTATAAACATAAGTGAAAGGATTGTTGCTTTGCAGATTGCAATAATGTTCCAGGCCAGTGCTTTATTTGTTAAAGTTTTACTATGCTTAAAAATGAAAAAGCCAGTCCTTTTATTTTGTAACAAAGCTATAAACTATACCCAAAATATAGTTATTTTGATGCTGTGTGAACAGCCTGAGGTAAATGGATGCCAAATTGATTTAATTTTCCCAGTTTTTACCTAAGAACAAAGCTTTAAAGGAAGATGAAAATGTGTCAATGGAAACAGGTCTTTAAGGATTGGGATTTTAGGGAAAATCAGTTAGGATCTTATGCAAGGAAATAAAAGGCAAAATTCAGGATCAAAATGTCCAGAGAAAATAAAGCATTCCAAAGCCTCAAATACCTTTCAGTTTGCTTTTCAGGTAGGAAGTTTCATACATACTTCAGCCTGAAAAATTAATAGCTCATCCCCACTGTTGTGTACTGGGTTCTTTGCAAGCAGGAGACTTGGTGAGAGAGGAACATGCTTTATTGAATACAGGAACTGAACTGGCAACCAAGGCTTCTATGCAGCTATTTATACAGCTGGCCACTAGTCAGTGGCTAATAGGATTGAAGAAACCTATTCCCTCCCTAGAGCTAACCAATGGTTGGGGTCCTCATTGGATCTCCATCGCTTTTCAGCAGAATTTCAACT
>JAKJMR010000411.1:1068491-1101602 GCA_024449315.1 Daboia siamensis | reverse complement strand
AAGATAAGATAAGATAAGATAAGATAAGATAAGATAAGATAAGATAAGATAAGATAAGATAAGATAAGATAAGATAAGATAAGATAAGATAAGATTTATTGTCATTTTTTTACTATGGGCACAACAGCGCACATCAAAAATGAAATTTAGTTGCCCGCTCTCAAAATGAAACACATACATGACACATACTTAACCATATGTATAGACTGACACCCCTACATATACATAACAATAAATATTAAATACTGTCCATCTTGAATATATAATGGAAGGAGAGTTCACAAGGTTAATGCTGTATGGAATGAAACTATGTCTGAATCTGGATGTTCTTCTGCAGATACCACGAAGCCTCCTCCCAGAAGGTAACAAGGAAAACAGGTTGTGAACAGGATGTGTAGTGTCCCAGATAATCTTATGGACCCTGGTCAAGCAATGCTTCTGTGCTATGTCCTGGATGGAGGGGAGGGAACTGCCAATGATCTTTTCAGCCATCCTCACCACTCTCTGCATCACCTTCCTGTCTGAAGCAGTGATGCTTCCAAACCAGACTGTGATACTGTATGACAGGATGCTCTTGATCGTTCCCCTGTGAAAAGTGGTCAGGACAGGGGAAGGAAGATGTGCTTTTCTCATGCAACACTGTGGACAGTATCCCAGCATCCCAGTCAGTCAGGGGCATCCTGTTTGCCATGAGTCATTATCAGAAGATCCAGTGTCAGTTTTTACAAGATGGTCAGAAGAGGTTCCAAGGGCCACATAAATTAGTCTTACATGTGGCTATAGGGTGACGAGGTACCCATCATAGCTTATTTTTCACCATAATGCAGTATCTTTTGACTTCACACAATATCTGAACACAGCAAGTCATAGTTTTAAAACTATGGTATAGGGTATGTTATTAATATAGAGGTAATTAATATTGTGATTATTGTTATGGTCACTAAGCAGTACATCTCAATAAAAGCTATGATATCAGTGTAATGATAAAATAATAAACAATAAAGCACTGTACAAATTGATAGTAAAAAAAATAGAACTACGGAAAGATAATTAAATTTTATTATTATTATTATTATTATTATTATTATTAATAATAATAATAATAATAATAATAATAATAATAATAATAATAATAATAATAATAATAATAATAATAATAATAATTTTATTTGTATACCGCCCTTCTCCTGAAGGTCTCAGGGTGGTGAACAGGGCAATACATGTTAAAAGACAGAATACAAAAATTAAAAGAGATTAAACAAGATGCCCAAAAACTATGACAATAAGTTAAAATACATAAAAAGCAATAAAATCCAAACCCATCACCCATCAGGCCAGGCCGGCTTGTTCAAACAGGTAGGTCTTTAGAATGTTATGGTATGATAGTAAATAAATGTAGATAAAATGAGTCTGAATGGCTGAGAACTTAAATGGTAAGGCTATGAAACAAATACAGTATAAAGAAACTGAGTCACAAGTTTGACTACATCATATAGCCCTGCTACATGTGGGATTTTTTTCAAAAAAAGTCTTTTCCAGAATAACCATGTTGACATTTTGAATCAAGCTAACAATAATATTCGTCTAAATTGAGCCACTGTAGTTTCATAAAAAAAAAATCTAGTCTAGTAGTAGCTGGAGTTATTGAATGATTTGTCTAGGGAGTGAAGGTTGGTTCAATTGCTCATCCACATCCAAAAACCATCACCTTAATAATAATTTGGCCAAGATGAAAGTTCTTGGCAAATTCTTAATAAGTGAAAATATTTAAACATATCTCCATCTCCACCTTCTTAGTAGGATATCTTAGTAGGATATCTGGAGCAAGGCAATGGTATATTGCTTAATGAGTTCAATATTAATGAAATAATGGCTTAGCAGGCAAACTCAGTCATAGTCCCAAAACATAGTAAACACAAATCAACACAAATTGTATTAATCATCAGCTTCTGTTGGCAAACAAAGGGAAAAGAAAGGAATAAGAAGAATTCTGATTAACTTTAACTTTGCTTATCATAGTCTGATAAAAAAGAAATGAATGGAGAAGTTTCTCCTATGGCTTTAAATGTTCATTTTTCTTTGCATTAAGACAGCACCTCTATTCATGAAAATAGCTTGTCCATTTTAGGACTACTGCAACAGCATGAAAAAGGAACAGTTACTTTAAATTAATGTCTGTGAATCTCTTCCTATGTAGACTTAATTATTATGAGGAGCATTATTATTAATATTGCTTTATTGTCATTTGTATTTACAATACAAATTGTATATACTGTATAAAGTTCTTCTTGACATACAGAGCCATTCCTGATAATGTTAAATAGAAGCAGCTTGTGTGACTCAAAGAGCAGATTGCTGAAAATGAGTATAGCAGGGCAAACTCACATTGAAAGCTCCAAAGGGATGTACATCACAAAGAACAAAGTACTGCATTTCTCTACAGGAGACAACTAAGAAGACTTCTCTGAATATATGATCGTCATGAGAAAGGAATAAAAAGAATAGCATTGTGGAGCATCACTATTTGCGCACTTCCTGAAAGGGTAGGTAATACAAAGAATTAAATCTGAGGAATATTATATTGCATATGTTTAACACTGCAATTTCTAAGTGATTTATACTCTTCATTTCAACATCTTCCTTATAAATCTTTTTCCAGTGGATGTAAGAAATTTATATTTGGCTGTATCATTTTAATTAGAGAGGTGGCTTGAATTTTATTTTTCCAGATTATTTATTATAAAATTTTATATGTGAGACACTCACAGATAGCTCTGGTGGATTATAACCCACATAAACACTAATAGTTACAAACCATTTTATAATCCACATAAAATGGTACAATCAACAGCAAAAAGAAAGTTTACAAGCTTCCTGCTAAACTAGGATAAGGAGACAGGCTCCACCTGGACTATAAAAGCCTTAATGCCTTCTTTCTCTTTCCACAGATTTGCTTTTATTCCAGAAGTTTGCTTTTATCATTTTATCTTATTACTATATTAATATAATGGAAACCCTTAGGAGTTTAAGTTACATAAATCTTATGCTGAAGGAATTCTGAAAACTTATAAAGTTAAAATGAAAAAAGAAATAATGCTACAATCTCAGTTACCCAATTTTCTTGTTAGTGTATATATATTAGCTATATATAATCCTCAGTAGTTTGCCAAGTAGGAAGTAGGTTCTGTTTGTTGCTGTTTTTTCTTTATTTTCTGCTCAGGAACAAACTGATGGGGGCTTTTAATACATAAACAGAAATTAGAAGGATAGTGCATGCTACATATTTAATGTATCTTATATTTAAGCTGCCATCACTTACATAAATTCTAGATTATACCATGAGTCTACATATTAAGTGCACTGATGGGAACAAAAGTAAGAAGGGGTTATTTTGCTCAATCTTTTGCTTTTGGATTCTCAACTGGCATCTGTTTGATAACTTTGGTCCTGATATCACATATATGTTTTACACTTGTTGTGAGACTTATATTTAAGATCCTAGATTTTGCGTCTGAAGGAAGCGATAACCAGACAGGCAACAACAGACTTAATAGGCTGTTCCTGATATCAACATTAATCCAGTACTTCTTAAGGAAGACAGTTTCCATATACAGGAGTGAGTCCTCAAAAATGCCTAATCATCTTTTAATCATCTCATAGCATTAGTTGTATTTGTCTGTTTTTGCCTTCCTTCTTTTTTTGGCTAAGATCATGAAGAAGTATGTCAATTAATATAAAAATGTGATATGGCATTTGTCTGATGATATTATAGGATAATACAGTATACTGAAATGTCTCTCAGCAGTCAATCCATGAGTGTTCATCTCTCTCTGTAAAAGAAGACAACCTGTAGTCCTTTAAACTCTTTAATTGTGATGCTCCAGTTCCTATAGCATCTCTAGATTTGCAGCTAATTTTTTAAGAGTTTGTTTCCACAGAATGAAGAATTTTTCTCTTGCAACTCTCTGTTGCTCACTATGCTTTTGATACTGAATAAAGGATGGATGGATTGACTGATAGACAGACTCAAATTCTTATTTGTTGGGCTTATGTCTTACCTTTCAATCAGGAATTAAAGGCAATATACAGAGAGCTTATTTTACAAAGCTATAAGGTAAGTGGGACTGGGAGAGATTGTCTCAAAGTATCAGACACAGTGATGTCTTATGGGGAAAGCTAGTTATTAATGCACTTGACCAGATACATACGTAAGGTTAGCAACACAATAATTTCTGTACCAGTGCAAAACATATTCTTTCCCCCAAAGAAAAAAAGCTTATTATCATTCTTTAAATACAGTGTCTAGGACCAACATCTAACAATGTGATGGAAGACTGCAAAAAATGTACAGTATGTTCTCTTTTCACAGAATGCACCATTTATCAACACCTCACCTTTCCCCTTATTCATGTCAGGGACAGTATGGAATTATTGGATGAGGATTTGGAAAGAATTTTGCATTACAGAAGGGTGAAATAGATGAAATGTAATGAATGATTATGAATTCCCTGTCCTATATGAAGAAGACAATTTTGCCACAATTATTGGTGCACAAATGGCATGTATGCTGGAGTAATATAATATGCTATATGTGGACCATATTTGAAAATTTCTGGAAACTTCAGCTAGTGTTATAGATCCTGATTGTTAGACTGAAGAGAAACAGTGGCATCAGAGGGGTGGGATAAAAAGTTAAGATGGCACAAAAAGAAGGAGAATGTTTATCCATACTCACAGCCTTCACCTCAATATTTAATAGCTCCATTCCCAGTACCTTTCCCTGAAGAAAAAAAATTAATGCATGAGTCATAAACTGGCAGTGCATTAAAAGTGCTCTCTTAAGATTTTAAAACTTGAAAACTATTTTAGGGCCAAGTTACTAAAGGAGCATCATCACCAGTATGAACTTGTATCACATTTTGATATAATTGATGAATGCTCCTTTTATATGTTCATTTTTCAGGGCTTCATATTTTATGCATGTCAGAAACACTTTGAAATTATAGACATATAACCTTTAATATTGAGCAAATAAAAATAGGTCATAAAAGTATAACGTGCAAAATGTATGCAAAATAAATAGGATTAAAACCCAATGACATTAGTCTAGTATCAGGTCATGTTGACAGTTATACTGATAAGGGAGGAGGCCTTTGCTATATAGCAATAGCACTTTAACCTATTTCTCTAAGCAGTTTACATAGTCAGCATATTTTCCCCAACAATCTGGGTCCTCATTTTACCAACTTTGGAAGGATGGAAAGCTGAGTCAACTTTGAGCCAGTCAGGCAGGATTGAAGGAATTGAACTCCTGCTGTTGTGAGCAGAGTTAGCCTACAATACTGAATTCTAATCACTGTGCCACCATGGCTCTATATAACTCCCAAAGGTGGAACAATTAGGTTTCATTATCATAAACATTCATAAAATCATGGAAGATTTCATTCTTACTCTTCTTTGACTGAATTTTATTGGATTGTTGAGGTAGTTAGCTTAGATTTAAATGCTGGCTTGCTTTTTGAAGTAGGCATTTCACAAATGTTTGCTACTTTATTATTTCATAGGCTTAGTGTATTGTTTTGAATTTTATTGATTCAAAACCCTTGAGAGAGTTTTTTGTCCTTAAAAGTAGCAGAAAATGTTTAAAATAAATTTCTTTTAAATCTGCAGTAGCCATCTTTAAGGGTTTTGATTTATAGATCAATTATTCATCAACTTGTTTTCACTAGAGCCATTTGCTAATATCCTCTCTCCAAGATTTACCAAAGATAACAAATGAATCCTAGTCTACAGAAACCTAATTACCTTCCAATGACTGTGATACCTTATATGAATTGATAATCAGACGGGTGGAAATCCAAATAATTCAGAGGAGAAATTACAGTCCATAAGAACAAGCTAACAATGAGAACAAGCTCATAAATAGCACAACAGATGCATACATTCCCTATGTTATTAGAGATTATCCAGCCTTACACTATTTTTAGATCACTCTTACTTTTGTTCAGTTTTATACTGAAATGAGAAAAATCTGATCCAGGTAGCAAAGTGACCAGTAAAAATTCTTAGTGAAATGCTAATGCCTGAATTAGCAAAATATTTCAACATTAGTACGTCAGGCTATGCTTGTATTTGCCTAAACCACAGGTCTGCAACCCGCAGCTCCGGAGCTGCATGCGGCTCTTTCAGCCGTCTCCTGTGGCTCCTAGTCCTCTGCCATGTGCAGTCCAAAAAAAAAAAAAGTGGGACTAAAAAAGTTCAACCAATCAATTCAAATATGCAGCATAGGTGCATATCTCACCTTGGCTCCACTCTTCAGTCAAACCCTGTTCTGCACATGTGCGCATGTACGCGCATGTGCACACATTTTTTTTGCGGCTCCCAGTTTTTCCTTTTGTGAGGGAACCGGTTCCGAGTGGCTCTTTCACTGTTTCAGGTTTATTTATTTATTTATTTATTTATTTAATTTTATTTATATACCGCCCTTCTCCCGAAGGACTCAGGGCGGTGTACAGGGCAGATATAAATATACAAAATACAAAAGTTAAAAATAAATTAAATATGCCCAAGTAAAATACAAATATACCCAAGTAAAATACAAACATTAAAAAACACCCATCCCTCATCAGGCCAGGCCGGCTTGTGCAAATAAAAAAGTTTTCAAATCGCGACGGAAGGAGCGAAGGTCGGGCGCCGTCCGGAGTTCGACCGGCAGCTGATTCCATAGCTCCGGGGCGCCCACAGAGAAGGATCTCCCCCTGGGGGCCACCAATCGACATTCTCTGATCGGTGGCACCCTGAGGAGACCCTCTCTGTGGGAACGCACAGGGCGGAGGGAAGTTGATGCCGGCAGCAGGTGATCCCTGAGGTACTCCGGACCCGTGCCATGGAGGGCCTTAAACACCATTACCAGTACCTTGAATCTCACCCGGAAGACAACTGGCAACCAATGCAGCTCACGGAGCAACGGTGTTATATGGGAGTATCGGGAGACTCCCAACACAACTCTCGCGGCTGCATTCTGTACCAGTTGGAGCCTCCGAGTGGTCTTCAAGGGCAGCCCCATGTAGAGAGCATTGCAGTAGTCAAGGCGAGAGGTCACGAGCGCATGAGTGACCGTACATAAAGCATCCCGGTCAAGATAGGGCCGCAACTGACGCACCAGGCGAACCTGGGCGAAGGCCCCCCTAGTCACAGCTACCATGTGATCTTCCATAGTAAGCTGTGAATCTAGGAGGACTCCCAAGTTGCGAGCCCTATCTACGGGGGGTAATAATTCACTCCCCATAGAAAGTGATGGGATATTCTGAATATCCCGGGATGCAGGTATGCACAGCCACTCAGTCTTGTCGGGGTTAAGCTGAAGTCTGTTACTCCCCATCCAGACCCGGACCGCCTCCAGGCAACGGGACATCACGTCGAGGGCATCACTGGGGTGGTTTGGGGTAGAAAGAAAAAGCTGGGTATCATCAGCATATTGATGATACCCAACTCCAAAACCACGAATGATCTCACCCAGCGGTTTCATATAGATGTTGAACAGGAGAGGCGAGAGGACCGACCCCTGAGGAACTCCACAAACGAGAGACCTCGAGGTCGACCTCTGTCCCCCTGCCAACACCGACTGCGAACGTCCCAAGAGATAGGAGGAGAACCACCGCAACACTGTGCCTCCCACTCCCAATCCCCTGAGACGACGCAGCAAGATACCATGGTCGATGGTATCGAACGCCGCTGAGAGGTCTAATAGGACTAGGACAGAGGAATATCCCCTGTCCCGAGCCCTCCAGAGATCATTCACCAGAGCGACCAATGCCGTCTCCGTTCTGTACCCGGACCTGAAACCCGATTGGTACGGGTCTAGATAATCCGCTTCATCCAGGGCCAGAGGGAGCTGATGTGCCACCACACTCTCAACAACCTTCGCAAGAAAACGAAGGTTGGAGACCGGACGGAAGTTATTCAACACAGCCGGGTCCAAGGCAGGCTTCTTGAGGAGGGGTCTCACCACCGCCTCTTTCAAGACGGCGGGGAAACTACCCTCACTCAAAGAAGCAGATATGACCGCCTGGAGCCAGCCTCGTGTCCCTTCCCGAGCCGCATAAACCAGCCAGGAAGGGCACGGATCCAATAAACATGTGGTGGAACTCAGCTTCCCCATAATCCTGTCCACTTCCTCCGGAGTAACCGAGTCAAACTCCTCCCAAACGACAAGATTGCCCGTGTCCTGCTCGTCAGACTCTGCCCAGTCAGAGTTCAGACCGGTCCGAATCCGAGCAATTTTGTCCGACAGATACTGGTTAAACTCCTCGGCACGACCCTGCAAGGGTTCTTCTCTCACCTCCTGATTAAGGAGGGAGCGAGTCACCCTAAACAAGGCGGCCGGGCGGTTATCTGCAGACGCGATAAGGGTGGCGAAGTGATTAGACCTCGCCTCCCTTATCGCAGCGAGATAAGACCTAATATAGGTTCTTAGTCGCAATCGGTCGGATTTGGATCGGCTGGACCTCCAACAGCTCTCTAGGCCCCGTCTCCGACGCTTCATCTCCCGAAGCTCCACGGAAAACCATGGAGCTCGATGGGATCTGCACCGGGTCAGGGGCCGCAAGGGTACAACTCGGTCCAGAGCCTCAGTGGCTGCCCTTTCCCAGGCTTCCACTAGGGAATCTGCCGAGTTGTAAGCAGAGGAGGCAGGTGGGGACCCCAGCGCAGCCTGGAACCTCTCAGGGTCCATTAAGCGTCTGGGGCGGTACCATTTAGTTGGTTCCACACACCCATGGTGGGGAGTGGCAAAATGGAAGACCAACCGCAGGAGATGATGATCGGTCCATGACAGGGGTATAACAATTGGGGAACCCCCACCAAGATCATCTAACCACCGTCTAGATAAGAAAATCAGGTCAAGGGTGTGGCCTCCCTCATGAGTCGGTCCAGAAATTACTTGCGTCAGGTCCATGGCCGTCATGGAAGCCATGAACTCCCGAGCTAGCTCAGATGATCCTCCCAGGGATGGTAGGTTGAAGTCACCCGAAACTATAAGTTTGGGGAACTCAACCACCAACCCAGAGAGAATATCGAGAAGCTCAGGCAGGGCTGCTGCTGTGTGTCTAGGTGAAATATACACCAGCAGCAAGCCCAACTGCGCACCAGGGCCACATCTCAAAAAGAGAGACTCACACCCGACTATCTGAGGACCGGTGGTCTCCCGCGGACACAAGGTCTCCCTCATAACCACCGCAACTCCGCCACCCCTACTCTGAGCCCGAGGTCGGTGTAGCACCCGGAAACCTGGCGGGCAAATATCAACCAGAGGAATACCGCCCTCTGGGCCCAACCAAGTTTCCGTAATGCAAGCCAGGTCCGCATGCTCACCCTCGACTAGATCGTGAACAAGAGGAGCCTTATTAACAACGGACCTGGCATTCAAATACACCAACTGAGCCCTGGCCTAAACCGATGCCTACAAAAGAGGAATAATCTATATTTGTTTGATAATGGACAGATTATTCCATAACACTGAGCTGCAGATAAACAAACTAAACTGCAATGTGATTTTTATCTAAAACTGATGTTTATCTTACAGACACATTTCAAAATTGCATTCATCTACTGTAGCTTTGTGGCTCAGCCTCTCATGCTATTATATTAATTCAGTAATACTAATTTACTAAGCTGTGTGGGTGTATTTGTATTGATTTAGAAAATCAGTAAGGAGGAACCATGGCAGCAAAAGGCTAACTTGGGAGGGGGAGCTCTTTCCCCAAAACTAAGAATGATTTAAAAACTACAGTGCCAAATTCCCCCCCTAAACAATTAATCAAACAACAACCAGGAAAAATTGAATGATTAAAGTCTTAGTGAAGTAAAAATGTACAATTCTGAAGATCAACATAGCCAAACATGGTAAAGTAAGGATGACTCAGGTAACTACAGGTATAGTATAGGGGGTACCTTGCTCAATAGTAGTAACTGTGAAAGGGATCTCAGAGTCCTAGTAGACAATCACTTAAATATGAGCTAGCAGCGTGCTGCAGCTGCCAAAAAAAGCCAACACAGTGCTAGGCTGCATTAACAGAGGAATAGAATCAAAATCATGTGAAGTACTAATACCACTTTACAAAGCCTTGGTAAGGCCACACTTGGAATTCTGCATCCAGTTTTGGTCACCACGATGTAAAAAAGATGTTGAGACTCTGGAAAGAGTACAGAGAAGAGCAACAAAGATGATTAGGGGACTGGAGGCTAAGACATCTAAGGAACGGCTGCTGGAATTGGGTATGTCTAGTTTAATGAAGAGAAGGACTAGGGATGACATGATAGCAATGTTCCAATATCTCAGCGGCTGCCACAAAGAAGAGGGAGTCAAGCTATTCTCAAAAGCACCCAAAGGCAGGAGAAGAAGCAATGGATGAAAACTAATCAAGGAGAGAAGCAACCTAGAACTAAGGAGAAGCTTCCTGACAGTTAGAACAATTAACCAGTGGAACAACCTGCCTCCAGAAGCTGTGAATGCTCCAACACTGGAAGTTTTTAAGAAGAGAATGGACAGCCATTTGTCTGAAATGGTATAGGGTTTCCTGCCTGAGCAGGAGGTTGGATTAGATGACCTCCAAGGTCCCTTCCAACTTTACTATTATGATTATGATTAAGAGCCCAGTGATATGCAGACCTTAGTTTGTGTGCATTTTCTTTCATCCTTCATATAAACCTATTTAAAAATGGAAACTTAAGATTGAAAATAATGCAAAACAGTGGGTCAAGAGGTGGAGCTCCAGTATGTGTATTTTATTCATTATTTTGCATATGACCATGCTATGAATACTTAAAATAAGGTGTTCGTAACAGAGTCATATGCAAAATAATGCTTCATGACTTCCCTAATTTAGGAAACATTTTATTGATTGGTTTTATTGGAACAAGTGGAGTTAATCACCCTGTGGATCTATGAAAATTGCCCAATGATCTTTCCTTGGTTTACCTTCTACTTATCCTGATAACGGTAATATGACCTTAAAATAACCAATAGGAAATAGATTTCTTCACTCTGGACAAAATGGTGAGATAAAAATTGAAACAATAACAATAATTAACACCCAGACTCAACAATTGTTGATAATAGATGCGATGATTGCCTGGGGGAAGAATTTTGGTTATGCACTTCCACTTGAGAAATGTGAAGAGATTTGGTGGATTAATATGAGGCTGGTGGTTTCCACGTCATATAAGGAGAACATATACAAAATGCTTTATAGATGGCATCTTCTTCCGGCTAGACTTTCCAAAATATTTCCCGGATTGTCGGCTGATTGTTGGAAGTGTGGTAAAGGGATTGGCACTTATTGCCACTTATGGTGGACATGTCCAGAAGTGGTTAAATATTGGATGAGGATCCAAAAATGGATAGAGGAAATTACAGGGTGTTTAGTTGATCTTAAACCAGAGATGTATCTGCTTGGCCTCAGGCCTGGAAATATTAAGAGGGGAATATGGTATTTGGTTTTACATATCTTAACGGCGACGAGGATGGGGTATGCTCAATTTTGGAAGGCAAATCATACCCCGCCAGATGAAGCTATAATTAGGAGAATACTTGATTGTGCAGAAGCAGACACATTGACCAAGAAGTTGAAGGGTAAAGAAGAGACACCAGCATTTCTATCATGGAATAAATGGTATATTTGGATGGATAAAAGATTAAAGAAATGAGGGTGGTTTGGAGGTTGGTCAAAAATGAAGTGATATAGTTTTTGTTAATGAATAAGCTTTGGAGTTGGATGGTTATAAGAGACTTATAATTGTTAGTTTAGAAGTAGATATAATTTGAAATTTTTGAAATGATTTTCAAGTTTTTGATTTCTTCGTTTTCTGTATATTGTAAATTGTTTTTTTTGTCTTTGTTGGTGTATGGTGTGTTTTTAACATGAAATGTAAATAAAGATTTATTTTAAAACAAACAAACAAACAATTGTCGATAATAAAGACAAAAAGGTTTGGATAGTGGATGTGACAGTACCTGGAGACAGAAGAAGAGAAAAGAAAGAACTGAAGAAGATTAACAGAATCTAAAGACCTGCAAATAGAACAACTATAGTAAAAGAAAGGAGAGGTCGTACCAATAGTAGCAGGTGCTTAGGGTGCCATTCCAAAACATTTGGAGCACTACTTGAACACCATTGGCATGGATAAATTCAGCATCCGTCAAATGCAAAAGGCTGCATTGCTCAGAATAGCTTATATCCTGTGACGATAGCTGCCTGTCCCAGATGCTCGAGAAGGACACTATAGGCAGACAAAAATACAAATCCAGTCAGAACATCTGGCTGACTGTGTAATGAACCATAATAAAAGGCAATACATACCATTATGCCAAAATTATTGTTTGTGAGAAAGAAAACATTCATTTTATTTCTGTGAAAAATACTTATATGGTATCCATCTGAGTCAGGCTTCCATCACTAGAGTTTGACTGTAGCAAGAAGCCTTGCCTGAAAGTCAGTATTTGGTCTCTCCTTCAGTTAGCTTCACCAGATAGTAGATTTCCGCGGTCTTGTCTCTATTCTTTACCTGGCTCTTCACACTGCATGTTGCTTGTCTTCTACTCTACTCACTTCTGGGAATAAAATTCAAAATAACATTGACACACTTCCTTGACGTATAGCTCTCTAAGGTATTTTTTTTCTCCTTTATTATTCTTTTCACCACACAGAATATAAGAAATAAATGATATAAAGTAGCTGATGACTCTGGATGCCTTTCCTCAGAAAACTGTGCAGCAATTGTGATCAAAAGAAAAACTGAATAGGAATGTAGACTGGATTTAGCAGGGGTTGCAGAGACAAAAATGCAGAAAAATTCCCATAGTGCAGTTTCTCTCTCTCTCTCTCTCTGAGAAAGAAAGCTGGGCAACTGTTCAGATTGTTGTTGACCACAGATAGTCCTTGATTATGAGTGTGTTGAAGCCTGCTCATCACGGTGATAATTCATAAACCTGGTTGGTCATGTGACTGATCTGATTTTATGATTTTTTTTAAAGCAGTTGTTAAGTAAATCACCATGATTGGAAAACAATATATCTTAAGCATTATTTATTATGGGTTCAGTTTTGCAAAAATTGAAAGTAAGTGTGAGTTTTCAGCAAGACCATCATAAAACATGGTTACATGACTGCAGGACTGTCATAAGTGGTCATAAATGGTCATAAGTGTAGCCTGATTGCCAAGTGCCTGAAGTGCAGTCATGTGACTGTGGTGGTGCCCTACCTTAGTACCCTCCAGGTAGGTCTGTTGGAACTGAATAGAATAGAATAGAATAGAGTAGAGTAGAGTAGAGTAGAGTAGAGAGTAGAGTAGAGTAGAGTAGAGAGTAGAGTAGAGTAGAGAGTAGAGTAGAGTAGAGTAGAGTAGAGAGTAGAGTAGAGTAGAATAGAAAGGACCTTAGAGGTCTTCTAGTCCAGCTCCCTTCTCAAGCAGGAGAACCTACCATCTCAGACAAGTGACTGTCTAGCCTCTTCTTAACAATCTCCAATGAGGGAGCGGTCATGATTTCCGGAGGCAAGCTGTTCCACTGGTTAAGTATCCTCACTGTCAGGAAGTTTCTTCTTAATTCCAGGTTGCTTCTCTCTTTGGTCAGTTTCCAACCATTGTTTCTTGTCCTGCCTTCTGGTGCTTTGGAGAATAGCTTGATGCCCTCTTCTTTGTGGCAGCCCCTCAAATACTGGAATACTGCTATCATGTCTCCCCTATTTCTTTTTTTCTTTAGACTAGCTAAACCCAAGTCCTGCAGCCGTTCTTCATATGTTTTACCCTCCAGGCCTTTAAACATCTTAGTTGCTCTTCTCTGAATTTTCTCCAAACTCTCAACATCTTTTTTGTGATATTGTAACCAAAACTGGCTGCAGTATTCCAGGGGTGGTCTTACTAGGATTTTATAAAGTGGTACTAATAGTTTGTGTGATCTTGATTCTATGCCTCTGTTTATGCAACCCAGGATTGTATTAGCTTTTCTGGCGGCTGCTGCACACTGCTGACATACAGGTTGTTCTCAACTTATGACCACCATAGAGCCAATTTTTCTGTTGCTAAGTGAAACATTTGTTAAGTGAGTTTTGATCCATTTGATGACCTTTCTTACCACAATTGTTAACCATTTGTTAAGTGAGTTTTGATCCATTTGATGACCTTTCTTACCACAATTGTTAAGTGAACCACTGCAGTTGTTAATTTAGAATCACGGTTGTTAAGTGGGTTTCCCCATTGACTTTGCTTGTCAGAAGGTTGCAAAAGGTGATCACATGACCCTGGGACATTGTAGCCATCATAAATATGAACCATCTGCCAAGCATTTGAATTTTGATCACATGACTACAGGGATGTTGCAATGTTGTAAAAGTGAAAAATGGTCATAAGTCCCTTTTTTCAGCACCCTTGTAACTTTGGTCATTAAATAAACTGTTGTAAGTCGAGGACTATCTGTATAGTCACCAAGGTGACTTGTCTTAAGTCGAAGACTACCTGTATTCCATTCTAAACTCCCTCCCTCCTTCTGGTTTCAT
Source organism: Daboia siamensis (assembly GCA_024449315.1). NCBI lineage: Eukaryota > Metazoa > Chordata > Lepidosauria > Squamata > Viperidae > Daboia > Daboia siamensis. The sequence goes on along the minus strand of JAKJMR010000411.1, from coordinate 1,087,051 downwards.
GAGCTTTCATAATTTCAGCAAGCATTGCATACTTTCCCTACCTCCATATTTTTTCACAATTCAATGAATTTTGGGGGAAAAAAAGAACAGGGGATTCTGGGTTTCCAGTGGCAACTTCTACTGAAAGACTTGGAAACTTTCCTGGAAGCTATGCTCTGCCTTTTTTCCAACCCAATTGATGGAAGAGCGATTTAAAAGTCTTTCTTTTTGTCAGCAGAATCCTTCTCCAAAAACTGAACAGAACATGGTTGACAGACAGGATAATCTAAGCCAGTGTTGTACTAGCTGAGAAATTCTGTGAATTGAAGTCCACACATCTTAAAGTTGCCAAGTTTGAGAAACATTGATCTAAATAGTTCCCCCTTTTTTTCAGGCAGAGTGAAATGTCACACTTTTATGGCTTTGGCCTCTTTTTCTGACTGCCTGTAATGAAACAGCTGAGCAATTTATAAAGATGAAAGCTGCTTATACCACAGTGTTCCCTCCACCACCATGTCTTGGGATCTACTAGTGTGCAAACTTGTAATATTGCCATTCAGAATTCAGGATGATTTAAATCAACTTCATTTTAGCAATTTTAGTTAAACCCAATGTATACCTTCCTGTCTAGGAAAATAAAAAACGAATGAATGCTGCCTTGAATTATCTGTAAAATAATAAAGTAGGATACAGATTAAATAATTAAAAATAAATACTAAAAATCTTAATGACTAAAACAACATGTCTAAGATGGAAATGACAATTACAATAACTCCATTGCACTTTCCAGTCTTCAGCTGGAAAATATGGAAAAGCGTCTCACATACCAGCACTAAATTCAAGATGTTTGTTTGTTTGTTTGTTTGCTTGCTTGCTTGTTAAATTTATTTGCCACCCATCTCATATCCAATGACTATATTTGAATAGATGCTAATATGAGTGTGGAAGAGGTATACTCATATTTAAAATTAGATTGTACATCTTCTTATATACTGTGAAAGAAATACATTTTGTATACTATATCCTTACTTCCATCAATACAATATTCCTGTTGAATTGCATTTCATACATTTATTCTAATTGTTATACATTATTCCAATTATTCTACGCTAATTTATTTTAAATTGAAAGAACTAAAACACTGGGAAAGAGATTCAGTATTGAACTGTCACCTTCATTTCCTGTACTATGTGGTGTTCTTATGCTGTAGTAGCACATTTATTTGTCCCTAGAGTATGGTAAGCAAAACAAATAATTCCTTAGGAGAGGTAAATCAGTATTGTTTTATTGACTTTCTATGATTTATATGTGAAAAACTGGCACACTGATTCTATTCAGCACAGAAGCTACTCAACCTCAATTGTATGAACTGCAGGGCTTTTTTCAAACAGGGTCATGTTTTCCATCTGTTCATTTTAGTGGCACAATCCTCGGTATAATACAATCCTTCAACATTTAGCTAAATTGAAACTCTGAATGTGTATTTACATCCACATAAAGTTTTTATCCAATAATAATTACAATGCTTTCTAAACAAAGCTTCATGAATTTTACAAAGCTCAATCAGTTTTTGGCGATACTGCTTCGAAATCTCTCAGCCACAGCCCAAATTTATCATATATATTGTTTTTATAACTAGCAGATACTGTACATACATTTAAAAATTATACAGTTTTAATTTTAAAATGCAGTTCCCCGGGGCCATTGCACTTCAGAATGCAGGGACATATTTGGGAAGCACCTGGTATAGCTAGCATGTTTTCTGCAGTATTTAGCAAAGAATAGAAAAGGAGCTTACAGACAATTGTATAATCAGATTCCATTCCTCACAATAACTCCATTTGCTGTGACTGTTTTCTTCTCTTTCAGAGACCGGTCTTCCTAGAAAAATCTCCAAAGCCTTAAATCCTCAGAATGAGGATTTTTACTATCAGAGGCTGGAGAACTGTCACAAATACCTGGCTCACACATATATAGGTGTTCCAATGAATTACCTTTCTAGGTGAGTAAAGTATCAAGTTCCAAACAGCAAAAGGACATGAATATTGTTGGATCTAGCCACACAATTGGGAAGCTTCAGAGGAAGAACCATGACTACTTGATTGTAACAAAAAAAAAGGTTTATTGTTCATTTATTTCTAATCTGCCCAATAGCTGAATAGATTGCAAACTAATTAAAAGTATAGAAAATTGCTAAAACATTTGCTAGAAATGGTAATATAGTAAAAATAATAAAAATAGTAAACATCATGAATGCGTCCAGAGGATACTTCAACTTGATCTGAGAAAAAAATACAGATATGTTTGGAAGGAAAGGTGCTAAAGCCACTGCTGTGAGCACCAAGATTACATCAGAGCATTAGCTCTTTTCTATTAATGAAAAACCTCAGCTGAGAAAATCCTTTGGATAATCCTTTTGAATAATTTTATCTGGCAAGGACATTTTATTCTTCCTCATCTTTTAATACTAAACTAGAATATAAAAATATCATTCAGTCAGAAATTATGAGTGCAGGCAAGTGAGAGGACCATTCCAATACAAATGTGAAAGATCCATTGGTGGCAGGGAGGGTGGCAGCATTCAGGCCAGTTCAAGGGAGTTTGCCACTGTCTTCCCTTCCCATCATTCCACACTTGAAGCTGACAAGGCTATTAAAGAATCTTATTCTAGCCCTGGAGTGTTAGCAATCTGCTCCACTGCATTAAAATGTAGCAAACAAAAACAAGGATTAGGGTTAGGGCTCATACACAGCCTTTTTAGCTTTAAGGTTACTTCCCCCATAATTTGCTGTCTCAGGCAGTTATCCTTACTACGTTTAGGATGTGGAATTTCAAGAAAACCAAAGATTCTCGAAAAAGGAAAGAAGAAGCAGGCACAAACTCAAACTAAAGAATAAGCCAACACAAAATCTGTTCAAGCATTTTACACTTTCCTCATGAATGAAAACAAAGGATGCCAATCATACTTCTACTGTTATTCTAAGTCCAAAATTAAACTTCCAAGTTGTTGAATATGACACAAGATACGATTATCACACTGGAATGCCATCCACCATATGTGGGTCCATCCTCTAATGTAAAGAGATTCTTCAACTTATATTTTATAGGATTTACCATTACCTGAAACACATGTTTTCCTTTCAGAAAATAAGTTCTGGTTATAGTATGAAGGGAGAAAAATACTTTGTTCATCTGACTGGAAATAAAGCACTAAACATTATTCCCATTGCTTGTTGCATATGTACAGCACACCATATAAGCTTTCCTTAGAATAACTATATTTTATATGCAGTACAATACCCACATATCTTCAGATTAACTTTTCAGGTTTATAATTCCACAGCAAGAAGAAGAAAAATGTCTGAGGCTATAGAATCGGGGTTGAAAATTCTAGATGTATAGTATATTCATATTATTTATTAGAAGAATGGATGCTTCAAAGTAACTCAGGATTACTTTGAATCTTGTGTAAACACAACATCATTTTACTATTTATTAAAGTGGTTATGAGATTTTTAAACTTTCCTGACAGACTGAAAAAAGATACAGTTGCTTTAAAAATTTTATTGAAAATGTTTTTATTACTTCATTAAGACAGCATCATCTTTTTTTCAAGCTGAGTTCTTATGAACAGCAAAAAAATATTTGCTTGTACTTCTATGAAATTTAAAGAAATTTTTGAAGCATGGACTGCCATTATTCACTTTTTACTACAATAAACTGATAGTCTTTAAAATGAAACATTCCCTCTTCTGCTTCAGAAGAAGTCAGCACCTTATTATCATTTGCTTTAGTGCCTTATGTAAAAGAAAATATGATTAAAAGATGAACAAAAAAAATCTCTGTAGACATTATCCTTAAGTAAGTGTAGCCTTTCAAACTAGACTTGTTAAGACTATAACATTTGTTTTTCCTAACAAATATTTTCCTAAACATAACTCTCCCCAGTTCACTGGAGTTAAATGCCAAATCCAGTCTAAATATCTGGCCAACAGTGCACCCTACCATAATATAATGTATATGTATTCTATGTATATTTGACAAGATTCAAAATTGCCTACCTACATCTTCTTTCAAAAAATGATGTATTCATGTACCATCTGTACACTAAGTAACTCATCCAAGCTTTCAAGAGAAAAAAATATGAGAGCAGAATTTGATGAGTATATCAATATTAAGAAAATAAAATGAAACAAAAATCAGTAGCATTATTATTTATTTATTATAATTGCAGCTTAAGTTAAACATACTTTATTTCATATGAGTATTATATAGTACACTAATATATAGCAAGCCAGTTATTTAAAAATAACAAAGGATCATGGAAAGAAAGAGAAACTGTTTGCAGAATTCTGTATGCAGATATTTCTATCAAGGCTTGGAATTTTTGCATAATATCAACTGTACACTCAAACCCGATACTCAACTCAGGTTTGCTCCTCCTCCTCCTCCTCCTCCTCCTCCTCCTCCTCCTCCTCCTCCTCCTCCTCCTCCTCCTCCTCCTCCTCCTCCTGCATCTGTATATTTTCTTAATCTTATGCTTCTTTAAGCAGGCATTGGTTAATACTACACATAGCTTATCATAATATGTGAATCTAATAGTTGTTCTACTATACTGAGTTGAGATTTGGGCCATATTCCTAATTCCAAATAATATTTAATTAAGCATAGATGCCAACAATCATCAAGTTTGCAGGAACAACTTTAGTTCCCATCCTACCTTAGAATCCTGAATATCTACTGGTTTAAGTTTAAAGCAATGTATACAAACTTAAAGAAGATATGAGACCAGGAATGTGTCCTGAATATTAGAAGTGGATGGGATTTGTGGCACATAGACACAATACCCCAACCCCATCATTCAAATATTCCATATTTTAGCAATGTAATTTAGAGTATGGGAATCTTTTTTCATTGTTGTGAAATATAAGGGAGTTGGAAGTCCTTTATGCTACACTGCAAATTAGCAGGAATTCCACCATTAAATTCTGATTTTGGACTAAGGTGGAAATTTATCCCTGTAGGAATTCCTTGCATTTCCCCCCTTCTTTTATCTCTGTATATAGAGACCATGACTCTGATAACACATCATTCTCCAATCTGATTGTATGAAGAAATTGTGTCTGGGTGAGAACCTGGAAGTTTCTTACTGAAAAAAGGAAGATGCTTTATGGAGATTTAATTTTTTGTCAGCTGCTGAATTTTAATGACATTTTAAATTGCTGGTTCTGAGCAAAATACATCCTTTGGGAACACGCAGTTGCTATGCAGATGGTGGTTTTTCCAGCTTTTTTAGTATTCTTCCTAACATGTAGCAATAAGAAAAAGAGATAATATTTCTGTTCTCAGGATCATATCTCCAACTGCTTTAGCTTTAACAACAAACACACACAAACACTGAATTTATAAGAGTCGGACATTCAGCATTGCAGCATCAGGCTCTTTTGCATAAGGGCTCCATTCTTCTTTTTACATATCCCTATATCGTTCTCAGCATCATTCTCATGAACAAGCATTTCTGGAATCATCTGCCACACAGGTGGGATCTTATTGTCATGTGTGCATTGTGTTCTTCTGTTGTAAGACTGGATTGAAGACAGAAGGTTTTTAGGACCCAGAGGGATGACTGCTACCGTGTGGAAAACCACATACACTCATCCGATCCAAAAATGCATAGCCCCGTGGAGGCAGAGCTTGCTCATTCACAGTTCTTTAGAGAGATCTTCAGTTGAGGCTGCAAAGAGCAAAAGCTGTCTTACACCCATCCCTATCTATGAGCCAAGAACCTCATCCAGGGTGGAGCTTTATGGCACTCTAAAGGTATTTGGATGCATCTTTTCTGTGCTTGCAATAGCTTTTGTTTCTTCCCGGGTTTCTCTCTCTCTCTCTCTCTCTCTCTCTCTCTCTCTCTCTCTCTCTCTGTCTCTCTCCACGCCATGGCTGCGGCGTTTCAGCACTATCTTATGTGGACAGCTCTTATCTGAAATCCATCTGTTCTTAAGCTTTTCCTTCCCCCATCACCCAACTCTTCTTCCTCGTTTTCCCCGTGGCTTTCCCCCTCCCTCTTTAAACTCCCATAGAGGTTAAATTCGAGCACCTTGAAATTCTCAGAGGAGAGCAGAAAAAATAAGCACATATGTACATGCATGCACATGTATATACTAATATTTCTAGGAGCCTTAAATGAGGAAGTTCAGTTGAAGGTTACAATTTAGAAAAAAAGGTCATAGTATAGGAGAGTTAGAATAGTGTGTGTGTGTTGAGAAGATGGAGGTGTCTCTCAGCAAGGAAATAAGGTAATTGTAAAGTTCAGGAGGCAAAAGCTGCTTTTAAATAATTTGCTGTCTGTTTCCATGACTCTTAAATTTGAAGAGATATTAAGCTGTCCAAAAAAGGAACAATTCAAATAACTTCTAAATGAGAAATTATTACCACTCAATAAGTAGGAGGGTGAATTTCTTCCACCTACCTCATTTTTTTACTTTACTGTAGAAAGTAATGATTTATTGTTTTTCCTTACGAGGTATAAAAGTCAAGATTTTAATATAACTAAATGCAATGAAATAATATAATTATTTTACAATATATTTCTAATACTGGTGATTTTTTCTCTGGCTTGTCCTTGAGGAAAATGGATGAAAACAATAATCTAAAGTTAAAGAACAGATGGCTGCTCTTTGTTCTTAAATGCAGTTGATTTATATTTGGAAGGAACAGACGAACATGAGACACACAAGAAGAGAGAGATTCCCTGTGGTTACATGGTATAATGAGACAATAACACAGATTGTCTAGCACATTAAAAGTTAGTGCAGAGCCAACAAGTAAAATGATGTTATGTAACAACATGATGTCATGCAGAACAGGGTATGCATTTTCTCTTTCAGCTAGTAACAGTATTGTTAATTTTTTTTTTCCTGGTTTGATTTTAGTGATTCAGCTCTTGTACCCTTCATTTTTAATGAGATTATAGCAGGTATATTGATAATTCTCCTGTTTTGTTGACTCATCCCGCTTCTGAAAATCAAGAAACAAACAATCAAAATGCAAGATAGATTTTTTTTAAAAAAAGAGAGAGAGAGAATGCTTTCTGATCATTTGATTGTCATTACATGAATAATTATAAGAAATTGTTTTGCTTTGGCTCTTTAACCTTTTTGAAACTAGATTATCAATAACATATTAATGTAATTAAGCATAGTTTGTCAGTTCAGAATAGCAGAATTGAGCCTTCAAAACCATCACTGATTTAATATTACTTAAGAGATGGATTTTCTACATAGTACAGAACCTTTTTTGGAGTGTGTGTGTGTGACCATTTGTTTTTTATTGACAAACAATTTATAACTGATGACTTCTAAACCAAAAAAAGCCTACTTGAAATTTCAATAAACAGCTTCAGCGTAGTATAGTGATATAATGGTTTAGAAGCAGCATGGTATGATGGTTTAGGACAGACATGTCAAACTTGTGACATCATGTGACGTTGCACAATGTATCGGGACAGTTTTACCATTGCTGGCAATGGGGTGGGCATGGCTTCCTGATGACGCATCCGGCCCGTGGGCTAGCAGTTTGACACACCTGGTAGGAGGAGCCAGATTTAAACCATAGAAGCTCATTGGGTTACTTTGAACCAATCACTTCTTTTCAACCCAACATTCTATCTTGTGCTCCTGAAGGAAAAGTGGGATATAAATTGAACAAGCAAACCAATAACATCTGCCATTATGGCAACATTTGTTTAAATAGTTCCACTTAAACAGTGAATCACTGGCCTGAACTTATAATAATGACAAACATCAATTATTGCTATATAAATCTATATAGATCTATATATCTATATCTACTGTATATCTATGCCATCTTATAGTTGTTGTGGGGAAAATAGGAGGAAGAAGGTGTATTTGATTGTTTACCGCCTTGATGTATTTGTGGTAAGGCCACACCTGGAATACTGCATCCAGTTTTGGTCACCACGATGTAAAAAAGATGTCAAGACTCTAGAAAGAGTACAGAGAAGAGCAACAAAGATGATTGGGGGACTGGAGGCTAAAACATATAGGGAACGGTTGCTGGAATTGGGTATGTGTAGTTTAACGAAGAGAAGAGTGAGGGGTGACATGATAGTAGTGTTCCAATATCTCAGGGGCTGCCACAAAGAAGATAGAGACAAGCTATTCTCCAAAGCACCTGAAAGCAGGACAAGAAGCAATGGATGGAAACTAGTCAAGGAGAGAAGCAACCTAGAACTAAGGAGAAACTTCCTGATAGTTAGAACAATTAACCAGTGGAACAACCTGCCTCCAGAAGTGGTGAATGCTCCAACACTGGAAGTTTTTAAGAAGAGACTGGCCAGCCACTTGTCTGAAATGGTATAAGGTTTCCTGCCCTATATATATATGTAAATTGGTTTTGCTAACAAAGAATTAAAGGGAGACTGATATGCATTTCAAACTTATTTGTTTTCGTCAGTCAGCCATACCCTTCTGAGTTTCGAACCTGGGCTGATTGCACATTAGGCAGTTGTTTTCACCTCTAGGCCACAGGTTCTCTCTCGCTTTGTTAGCTTAGAAGCAAGGGGGATATGTATCAAATGCTTGTTAACTATTTTTAGATTACCTTGCTAGGCCCCAAACATGGGACAAATCTTTATTTCCTGTTTCAGCCTAACCGAAGGCCATCGACAGGCAGTAGTCACACTGGTGACAGGTCATATTTGTGTAAATTGGTTTTGCTAACAAAGAAGGCATTTTGAAGCCTTAGACCTGAACTGGTGAGTTGTGCTGCTTTTGTTCGGCTCCGTATTTGTGGTGGTGCCATGTTTTTATAGTGGGTGTCAGTTTGCTTATTGTGTGGTCTGGAGAGGTTGAAAGTGGCTAATGTTGCAGCTGTAGTTAGGTTTCTGTTTTGTGATTGTGTGTCGTTATCGTTGTGGGTTCGGATTTGCTTTTTGAATGGTTGTGTGGTGGTTATGTCATGTGATGTTATCATGAGTTTGGGGCTGGTATCATTCTTGTTGGTTGGGACTCGTCTGTCAATCAAGGCGGGTTTCCAAATGGCTGGTAGGCGAGAGGTATCATCTCATTTGTTCATGCTGTGGAGTCTAAGGCTGGCAGCTGAGACCAGCCCATCCACTCAAAACACATCCCCACCCAATCAGAACACAGCCCCCATTCAAAACACACTCCCACCCAATCAGAACACAGCTAAGCCCCCACCCAATCAGACCACACCTCCACCCCATCAGAACACAGCCAAGCCTCCACCCACAGAACACACCCCCTCTGGCAGTTTAAAAAAGAGGAAAAAACAGCCACTATCACACACTTCTCCCAGAAGAACAAAGCTGAGGATGACGGATGAGATTTCGTAGAAATGTTGCCCTGATACCTCCAATTCTATGTGGGAAAAAACCCGAATGACCAAAGATCTACATACACACACACACACACACACACACACACACACACACACACACACATACACAGACACACACACATACCCTGTCTTATATATCAGGGCTTGTACGGGTACCACCTGTTGTACATTGACACCTGGCAGGTGGTACACGACCATCCTAGAAAAGTGGTAGTGGGGGAGGGGAATGAGCTGAACTGGTGGCAGCACCGCACAAGCCTGAGTAAGAGATGGCTGGAGCTGCAGGGCTGTCAGGGCTCAGCGGAAGCGCCAGGATCAGTGCCAGGCTCCAGCTGGAGTTTGGCACTGATCCTGGTGCTTCTGCTGAGCCCAGAAGAAGCGCCAATCAGCTGGAAAGTTACAGCATCTCCAGGGTCTTGTGATTTACATCCAGATGCTTGGCAACTGATTCATATTTATGATGGTCACAATGTCCCGGGGTCATATGAAGTGACCAAAACCTGCTGCCACCCAGCAGACAGGTGGGGGGAATAAAAACCAAACACCCCCCCACCCCCGCTGCCAATCGTCAACAGAAATGTTCACAACAATGAAAAGCTCTGACAGGAAGAAGAGCACTGCCAGGCAGGCAGGCAGGTGTCTTGCTATGCTATGGTTTGGGGGGCACTTTTTTAGTGCCATTGTAACTTCAAACAGTCATTAAGCGAACTGTTGTAAGTTGAGGACTACCTGTATTTCATCACTTTTTTCCTTTTTTTTTTTTGGTCATCAAGTTTTTGCTAGGTTACTGGTAGAACTCGGATGTTGCCGTATCCTAAAAGTGGTACAATGGGTGAAAAGGTTGAAAAGCCCTGTTATATATAACTATAACATATCTTAAACACTTTGATTTCTGTTGTTGTGAGAAGACAAATATTACATTAAGATACTGTAGGTTTTTTTTATAAACACAGTTACTAATTTTTGTAGTATCAGTAACTATAACATTTAGTCAATTTCCAGTTAAATAGTGTAGATATCTTCTCACAAGTAATCTTTGCAGGATTAAGTGATAAATGTGTGTTTGTGTATGTTTGTATTTTTTCTTTCTTTTTTTGGGCAGGGGGGGAGGTGCTTTCAAGTTAGTTGACTGCCTAGAAAGTCCTGCAGTTTTCTTGGAAAAATTTGGAAATAATTTGCCATTGCCTCCTTTCTAGAGCTGTGAGAAAGTGACTAATCAAGCTCACCTAGCTGATTTTGTGTTTAAGCCAGAACTAGAACTTACTATATAATATTTTTGGTTGTGCAAGAGCAAGCAATTCAAACTAATGCAATCAAGGCCAAAATTGAAAAAGTTTTAAGTGATTCAAACTGCAGATTGTACAAAGAAGCAGAAGAAAGAGTAGATCATATATTCAGCTCATGCTAGAAGATCATACAAATTAATTATAAACAACATAGCACACTTGCCAAAATGATTCAGTGGAACATATGTAAAAAATACGTACTAATAATAGTTGAAATAGAAGTCAAAATTGAACATGTTAAAATATTATGGTGTTTCTGAATGTAGACTGATAAAGTCCTGGCTCGTAACAAATCATATATAACTGGTTGAAAAGAAGAAAGTGTGGATACTTGATGTGGCAAAACCTGGGAATAGTAGTAAGATAAACAAAGAATCAGACAAGATCACAAAGTATTAAGATGTGAAAATTGAAACTGAAAGATTATGGCATAAACAAAAATCTTGAATGATACTTAGAAAATCTGCTCATTGATAAAATTTTCATCTGTCAATCTGTAAAAGCCCACACTACTTGGATCAGCTGATACACTATGACATCCTAGGTTTGATGGTTTCATACTAAAGACCTGGCAGCTGTGTCTTCACATTTTGTAAACAGATTATAATAACAAGATAGCGTTGTTAGGTTAATTAACATGTAGCAATTTATATTGTTAAGGATAAATGTTAATTGTTAAAGCTGAAAATTAATCACATTTTTGTGTAATTGCTTTATAGAATTCAAGAATTTTTATGAACGAAACAACTAAATCAACATATTATTATGGCCAATAGCAGTTTATATTTAGTACTACTCTCAGGAAACTTCAAAGGAATATTGATTATTCTGGCTGCCTACATGTTGCCTTAAGGCCAAATGTTAGAATGAAAGAAGGATGTGAAAATGAATTTGTAGTATTGACTTTTTAGTGATTTTATATGTGCTCATGTAAAATGGGGCATTTCAACAAAACAGTAAACCTTACAATTCATTTACTTATGTGAAAATATTTAACTTCACGATCTGCTAGTACAAGTCAACCTCTTCGATACCACACATTCAGTTGGAAATATTATCAGCTGCCATCTATCTAGCACACCTTCCTTTACTCTTTTTTTTCTTTCTTTTCATCAGCACAATTGGTAAAGACTGACATTTCCTGTGACTTACTATGGTCTATTGAAATACCATCAAAAGCTGCTTAACAGCACAGCATTTACCCACAGATTTCTACAACTAGGCTTACATCTAGACATATAAGTGTAGTAAAGAAATAAACACTGACTTAGCAGGGCTAACTCAGGGAAGGCATGTGAGCTGACCGTTTTGGATAGTTGAATAGATTCTATAAGACCCTCAGAGTTCAGCATTAATAATGATTAAGATGCAATACAAGTAAAACTTTTATTAAAGGTCCAATCTGTCTTTATGCTTCTATAGATAAGACATTTATATGGAAGAACTTTGTACTTTTAAAGCTTATTAACCCCTAACAGGTATATCAGTTATCCCTGGATCTGGAGTTACTTCTGTGTTTATCAGGGGAAACTCACTTGGCTTCCTCAAGAAGGAATCGTAGAAGAGGAAGTCATTTTTGATGCAGTCTCACTGATTCTTGCCCTGAATTGTTCTTTTGGAAGCACTTGGTTGTTGTTTTTTTCAATCTTCTGAGGAAGAGTGAACATCTGGGTTCAATTTCTGCAGGCATAGGATCCTATACCTGCCTAAATTCTACCTATAATCTAATATTGCATCATACTTGAGGAGAAAAAAATAAATCTTTTCTGATGAGTGGATGAGAGAGTAAGAAAGAGAATTCAAAAATGTGACTGTACCATTTTGCATATTCAACAGTCAATGACAATTTGATGGATGATCATCTGCTCAGACATTCTATTTGTTTTGGATACATGGTTCAAGCATAGGTTGTTCATGTGTAACACAAAAGGGAACAGACTTAAAAACGTGAGTGGTTTAATTGTTTATGATGAAAGACTGAGAGAATTAATGAGAATGGAAGGGTGAAAAGAAGTTCTGAATTTGGGACATGAAATTATATAGTACTTCAAGAATAAATCTAGGAGAAAAATGGACCTGAAAGAAAAGCAAAGAAATGAAAGAAAGTAAAATGAAAATGGAATTATTTCTATTCTAGTAATAATTTCACTTTCACTATAGTCTCTCTTCCTCTCCTCTTCTGCTCTCCCTTCTCCTACCCCTCTTTCAATCTACCATAGATATGTGAATTTGTCATCAATATAGATATAAATTATTTGAGTCCTATATGTGTTGCAGTCCACACTCACACACATAGAAAGACACACAGAAATTTGTTTCAACAGAGGGGACTGATACCTTTGACTCTCTGCATTGGAATATGTGGAAAGTTGTGGGAGATTTGGGAGTCCAGGAATCTCTCCAGAAGGAACTGACTGAATCACCTCAATGTGTCAGTGATTAGGCAGTTTGCATGTCTTTAATAGAAATCATTTCTAATCTTGCTTCAGAGTTTCACCAGAAACAATTATATAGGTTGCAATGCTATGCTTGTGTGATTCTCTAAAATAGTTTTCTTCCGATTGTCTTCAGCTAAGGGCTTGTGGCTCTCTGAATAGATGAATGAATGCAATTCATCCACCTTAGTGTATGGGGGAGGGTAAAGAAGGAAGGGAGGGCAGGTTCTGGAGCTCTAAGGCTGTTTTGTGGATGTGATTGTTAAAAGCTTATTCCTACTAGAGGAGCAATGGTTTGCACACTGCACAAAGGATGAGTGCAAAGTGCATGTATATTTTATGTAAATTCCTTTCCACATGTTTGAAAGAATAATCTCTTGTTGAGGATTAGTAAGAACTGTGTAAATATTGGAAATTGTTCTAAGTATAACTCTTTGGAAATTATGATCTCAAATGGCATTAATTTCCATTAGCAAGAAGAAGGTTTTATTTACAAAAATTATTTTTATTTCTCAGAATACATAAATCACTTTCAGTCCTCATTTTTAACTTTATTCTTGTTAAATAAGGAGCAATAGCATAATACTAAATATTAAATCAATGCAATATCTACAGTGCTGATGGCTCAGTGCAATTATATTTTCATCATGATGTATGGGAGGCACAGAACTGATGGAAATGTGTTATTCCATTTAAAATAGTTCAATTTTAATCAGATCTATACTGGCAATAAAAAGAGAGAGAGTTTTGAAATGTACTTATTCAATTTTTGTTTATTCACATGATTACTGATTTTGATATATATATATATATATTTGTTTTGCAGAAAATACAAATTTGTACATTGGATGGCTTTCTGGGAATATGAATGGAATTACCTGTGAATTTTTCCCCCACTCAATATAATGCAAGAGATAAATGCACTTGAATGGATCACCACATACTCTTAATTGAATGGGGCCATCGCATATTCTGACCATATTTCTAAAGCCAAGATTAGAAAAGCAACTTTTGAAGACATGACCCATTTGCATACTGGACTCAATCCAGAAATCATAGAGAAAGCCCGGCTGGAACTTAATGAAAACCCAGATGTTTTGCACCAGGATATTCAGCAAGTAAGGGACATGATCATCACAAGACCTGACATTGGATTCTTGCGTACAGATGATGCCTTCATCCTGAGATTTCTCCGAGCCAGAAAGTTTCATCAAACAGATGCCTTCAGATTATTGGCTCAGTATTTTCAATATCGGCAGCTGAATCTGGATATGTTTAAAAATTTCAAGGCTGATGATCCAGGGATCAAACGAGCTCTGATTGATGGTTTCCCAGGAGTGCTAGAAAACCGTGATCACTATGGCAGAAAGATACTTTTGCTCTTTGCAGCCAGTTGGGATCAGAGTAGGTAAATGTAGATAGTATCCTCATCTATTTTAAAATACAACATTCATTAGCAAATGATTGATTATATAATTGACAATCCAAATATTTCGTATTATGAAGCTTATTCAAATGTTGCATTGTTTTGCCAATTATTTGACTGATCTAATATTCAACATGATACATGAAGAATGTGCTTAAGTCTTGCTTCAGAAATGTATTTAATATTTCACATGCATAATTCAGATTTCAACAAAATGTTTATAGGAAATATTGCCTAGTAAAATTAAAGTACTATTAGAATTGAGATGATATATTTTCAAAAACAATCCCTTTTGTAGTCATATTTACACTGTTGCATATTTTATAATATCATAATACAGCTGAACTACAATTGACTATAATACTGTTTCCCTGAAAATAAGACCCAAAACGAAAATAAGCTCTACCATGATTTTTCAGGATGCCCACCTCCAAAGTAAGCCCCACTTAAGATCATCAGACAGACAGACGCATTTAGTACCATATAAGACCTAACCAGAAAATAAGCCCTAATATGTCTTTTGGAGCAGAAATTAATATAAGACCCTATCTTATTTTTGCAAAGACATGATACTGGTGATTCTATATGACTAAAAGAAGTTTTAATAACCCAGATGTTGAGGGAAATTCTTCTTTGCTATATCCAATCTTTCCATAACAGTACGTCCAATAACTTCTACTTTGTTAACCCAAGATGTCAAATACTTTTAACTATTTGAAATTGAATAGTAAATGGGATAGAAAGAAAAAAGCATTACTGTTATGTGAAAATGAAGAAAGAAGGGAGGGAGGGAGGGAAAATGAAAGGAAGGAAGGAAGGAAGGAAGGAAGGAAGGAAGAAAGAAAAAGAAAGAAAGAAAGAAAGAAAGAAAGAAAGAAAAAGAAAGAAAAGAAAAAGAAATTAATCAGACTAATATTTCTGAATATAAATAGGTATTTAGAAATGGGTTTACCCACAAGGTCTATTAAAATGAAGAGTCATTTTAGTATTGCAAGGTTTCATTAATGGTAAAAACAAAGTTTGCAAAATCTGTTTTAGTTCTGTATTTTATTATTATATACATAATGTCATACACAAGGTCAAGACTTCTGTCTGTAGTCTGAACAATAACATTTGCAACATATTGAATCTTTAATTTAGATAAATTATATTTTGATTAAAACAATATCTTTTAGTCCATTGGATTAATAAAAAAATAGTGGTACAGAAAAAAAAGAGCTTTAAACAAAACACTCTACTGATATTTATGAAAGTAAAACGGAAGGGATAAAAGTGCTTATTATGGATAAAGTCTATTTAATTAATCCAGATCAATGCTCTTTTTTCTGTTTGTTGAACCACAAATTACACTTCAAAATAGGAAAAAAGAATCTATGAGAAATAGTAAGAAAAATTTCCATTTCAATCTTTTACTGCCAAGATTAAAACCATTTTACTCTCACTTTTGTGCAGTTTTCAAAGATTTCAATGGTAAACACAGACATTCATTTTTTTGCCTCTTGCCAAATAGCAAAGACATCATAAATGACAAGATTATAAGAACAGCAAGAAAAATGTTAGCAGACTCCGGAAATTAAAGCCACATGAAAATAGCTCTGTAATCAAGTATTACAAAGGCTTACCCATACAATCCTTTCTAATACAGAATAGAAGTAAACCATTCTTTCTTTAAGGAATACATTAGTGTTTCTGAAACAAAAAAACTTTAAGATATGTGGACTTTTATTCCCAGAATTTCCCAATCAGCATGCTGGCTGGGAATTCTGGGAGTTGAAGTCCACATATATTAAAGCTTCCAAGGTTGGGAAACACTGAGTTAGATAATACAGATGAGTGATTCAAGCTAAATGGATCACATTCAGTGCATGTATTGGTTTTTCCAAATTTGTTTACGGTAGGTACATGTTTTTGAAAAATCTGAAAATTTTAAGTTATTAGAAAATTACCAGAAATATCTTTTGGGTTTTTTTAAGAAACAAAGAAGAGAGAGGTGCATTTGTGCATTATATATTTATTCTAAGAATGAAAAATATCTTTCAATTCCTATCAGATAAGCTCTGGAAAAAGGAAGCCAGTGATAAATTCATGAAAATGCTTTCTGGAGTGATAAAAAGTGATTTCATGTTTGGTTTTGTTAGGCTACAGGATGAATTAGTTCTAATCCTGTCATGATTTGTAGCTTTTCAGCTAAAAGGATCCAGAAAGCTAAGACAAACAGATACTGTGAAATGTGATGAGGTCTCAAGGAAAGAAAGTGGTCTGAAGTAGAGGTATCTGTCTTAAGGATATTCCTGGATCTAATTTTGTCATTAGATTTCATGGTGTTTGCAATGACCAAGAGTATCTATTTTCAGTTTTAATTGATTTACTATAGTGTAAGAATCTTAGTAATTTCATGTCAATTATTCCACATCTCTTGAAGGTGATGCAGACACTTTAAATGATGCAGGCTAATCATGTTCAATTACTGAGCAATGTGTACTGTTCAGATGATACCATATCAATTCCCCATAATCTCCAAAGACTATTTCCTCCTGAAATTACTGCCAACTACTGCAGATGCTATTTAAGTTCCCAATTAGCTCGGAGCCCAAGTATTCAATGGACCAGTTCTTCTAATGTATATTAACTTTTTAAGGTAACTGGTGGAAGGCTTGGTTATGGTGCCATTAATGGACAACATCTGAGTGACTGCTTTTATAATTTTTTGTGTGAAGTACTCTTGGATTTTGAGAACTATAATCCAACACATCTGGCTGGCACTATTTGGGGGAAGACTTCCCAAATCACAAGGAATAATGAAGTTCTTTTTCTTGAGACAGGAATCATTGCAATTCCTTAAGAAAAGCCTAAATCCTTTCTGTGGAGAATATTTATTATAATAAAATATAATTCAGCACCTTGTCCACTTTTTAATAGCTGGGCATAACTATGTGGGCATTATAACGCCTCCTTTAATGACCACTCATTCAGTGACTATTCAGATTCATAACAGTCCAACAAGTGGTACTTATGTCTGGTTCTTGTATTTACATTTGTGGCAGCATCACTGCAGTCATGTAAATTGTGATTCAGACATGCAGCACCCAGCTGCCAGTTATGACATTACAGTGGTACAGAGTCATGTGATCCCCCTTTGTGACCTTCTTTACAAGTTTCCTACAGGTAAAGTCAATGATGAAACTGATTGAAGATTGCAAATCACATGATGTCCTTGCTTAACAATCTATGGTGATTTATTTAATGGCAGCACCTAGAACTATTGGAGTTTCCATTGCTAAATGGTGCAATCATACTTCACAACTGAGTCATTTAGAGATGGAAATTCTGGTCCCAATTACCATTGTTAAGGGAGGACTATATGAATCTATTATTTGATTTTCTTTGCAAATATCATGTGTAATCAGTTAAATAGGATTAACTCTGCTGATTAAAAATAAAGGTCAGGATTTTTAGAATAAAATGTAAAATATTGCAAATTATGATATTAAAATAAGGATGAAAAATACTAGCATCTACAATACCATCATGGATAGTGAACTATTATACTTCATCATTATTACATTATTAAATTCTGAATTATTTGCAACCTGAAGAAAAGAACTTGCCTTTTCTGGTCAGAAAATTAAGAATTATATTTAGAGGACAGTAATTGTCAGAAAGTTAATAAGATACAACATTAGAAGAACAAAGAATACTATATGGAAAAAATAACATGTTTACAATTATGCACGGATACATACATTTTATCAGTTTTAATATTTCATTCTTATAGTTTGATCAGATAAAGCCACAAACAAATGAGATAGGAAAGAAAAAGAAGAAATGAATTAATACGAAATGAAGAAAATGAACAAATTGAGAAACATGTAAATAATATTGTAAGTGAACATGAATGGATGCATTTAGTCCAGACAAACAATATGAACATATTCTTGTTGAAAAGAATATAATGAATAATTGGTCACACTTCTTTGTGGATTATGCATCAATGGGATTACTTTAGAGCAGGGGTGTCAAACTCAATTTCATTGAGGGCCACATCAGCATTAT
>JAKJMR010000411.1:1022592-1063491 GCA_024449315.1 Daboia siamensis | reverse complement strand
TGGCGGGCCGTTTGTGGCCCGCGGGCCTTGTGTTTGACATGTCTGCTTTAGAGGAATATAAGTGTAAGAGAAACTATTAAAGAAATAATTGAGAAATGAACACATTTTCCAGGAATTGCTAGGAGAGAATGTCATAATTAACATGGCTCATTCTAACATATTCTTTAAAGATTTAGTTAATTAATTTGATCAGAATTGTATCCTGACCTGTGGAGAGAATGTTTCATGCTCTTTACAAACAAAAGTCTTAGCCCTACAAGTTAAAGGCATATATGTGAGGCCAATTAGGGAAATTAGGGAAAATATTTAACAGAAATGACTCAGCACAAAAACATGCAGATCTGTAAAGACACACAGTGAAGTTCTGGGAGAACGTATCTAAGTTGAATAAAACATAGAATTTAACGCACAGTTGTCTGATTGCTGTTGCTGTCTGAAATATACATGCATTTTCTGAAGACAATTTTGCTCTAATTTTTGGTTAAGGCACTAGACTATAAAGCAGGAATTCTAGTGAGTTCTAGCCCTGACTTAGCCATAAAAGCCAGCTGGATGACTTTGGGATAGGAACTCTCTTTCAGTCCAATCTACCTCACAAGGTTGTTGTTGTGGGGAAAATAGTAGGAGGAAAATGTGTTGGATATGTTCACCACCTTGAGTTATTTGTAAAAATAATAAAGGTAAAATAGAAAATAAACAAATGAACATTGAGTTGTTTTAAATTTTGGGCTTTCCCAATCCACCAGCAAAACGTGAAAGCAGATGAAATGTTGGAAATTTAATTTCCCCTTTCTCCTTCCATGTTTTCCAAATGTGCTCTGGAACAGTGGTACATCCTCCAGAACATATTTTTAGAGGTATCAGGGTGAAGAGAACTAGGAACAATGACTCCAGATAGCTATTCTTCCTGTTTTGTCAGTGGATCTGTTAGCAGAATGGCTCTAAATGGACACAAGAAGCATATGATTCTTTGATTCAGTTATTCAGTTCAATCAATTTGATCTCATGTCTGGATCTAAATAACTTTTTGAATTGAAGTTACAATTTAATTACAACTGTTGAAAAAAATAGATACATCTAAAAATTCACTTCTAACTATACATATGTATGTGTATTTTAATGTTTAAATAATTTTAAATGATATCTAATTGATTCAACTGGCTTCTGATTCAGTAGAAACTTCAGATGTAATTAATAATTTCAATGTAATTGATTTAACAAAACAAATCAGATACAAGATTTGAATCACATCCATTTGCATAGTCCTAACAAATATGAAAAAGAGACGTGGTGGCTCAGTGGGTTAGGATGCTGAGCTTGTCGATCAGAAGGTCGGCAGTTTGGCGGGTCGAATCCCGAGTGCCATGTAGCAGAGTGAGCACCTGTTACTCGTCCCAGCTTCTGCCAACCTAGCAGTTTGAAAGCACGTAAAAATGCAAGTAGAAAAATAGGGACCACTCCGGTGGGAAGGTAACAGCGTTCCGTGCGCCTTTGGCGTCTAGTCATGCTGGCCACATGACCACGGAGACGTCCTCAGACAAGCGCTGGCTCTTCGGCTTTGAAACGGAGATGAGCACCGGCCCCTAGAGTCGGAAAATGACTAGCACGCATGTGCGGGGGAACCTTTACCTTTTAACAAATATAACCAAAAGTATATGAATCACACAGATTAAGTATATGGAGGGAAACCATGTCCATTGAAGTTACATGTCAGAATTGGCTTTAGATATATCATTGTTAATGTTAATTGGGATTCTTAATAAGCAAAAAATATATACATGTTTGTAATCTGCTTCATATCGTTTTATGTTTCTAATTAATCATACTAATTTTGGTGAAAACCAATTTTGCAATATTTATGAAATAAACAGTTTAAATAAACATACACTAAGAGTTAGTGTGGTGTGATAGCTTTAGGTTAGAGGTTTGAGACTATTAATTATAATCCAAGCACAAAATCAAATGGGTTACTTTGTGCCAGTCTCTATCTCTCAGTCCAAGAAAGCAGGCAATGGCAACCTGTATTAGGAAATCTTGTCAAGAAAACCACAGGGGGTTGTCCAAGTAGTAATTTTGGACTTGAAGGCACAATAAACAAATGTTTGTTTATATGTTTATAACAATATTAAATCAATACAATATTTATAACAATATTAAATCAATTATTAAGGCTCCTTTATAGCTAAATTTTGTTTCTTTTTTCTAAACTAGATTAAATGCTACTACTTATACTCTATTGCACATTATAATGAAATGTTCAACAAAAAATCATGTTACTATTAAATTCAGATTGATTTATTGCAGCCAAAAACTAATATAATGCTAGTTAAATTTGATACACCAGGAAGTACAACCATTTGTTTAGTGACCATTGAAAGTTACAATGGCCTTGAAAAAAGTGACTTATGTCTCTTTTTCAGGCTTATGATTCTTGCAGTATTCCTGTGATCATGTGCTTGGAATTTGGACACTTGACAACTGGCATGTGTTCATGGTGGCTATAGCAGCGTCCTGGGGTCCATGTGTTTACTTTTTGTGACTTTCTGACAAGCAAAGTCAAAGAGGAAGCTGATTTACTTAATGACTGTTAAGTAACTACTAACTTAACAAGTGTTGTTTTACTCAATATATGTGGCAAGAAAGATTGTAAAATGGGGCAAAATTCACTTTATCACATTTAGCAACAAAAATTTTGGGCTCAACCATGGTCGTAAGTTGAAGACCACCAATATATGTATATGTGTGTGTGTGTGTGTGTGGTGTGTGTGTGTGTGTGTGTGTAAAGGTAAAGGTTCCCCTGCACATGCGTGCTAGTCGTTTCCGACTCTAGGGGCCGGTGCTCATCTCCGTTTCAAAGCCGAAGAGCCAGTGTTTGTCCAAGGATGTCTCCATGGTCATGTGGCCAGCATAACTAGACGCCAAAGGCGCACAGAATGCTGTTACCTTCCCACCGTAGCGGTCTCTATTTTTCTACTTGCATTTTTACGTGCTTTCAAACTGCTAGGTTGGCAGAAGCTGGGATGAGTAACAGGCACTCACTCTGTTACGTGGCACTCGGGATTCGACCCGCCAAACTGTCGACCTTCTGATCGACAAGCTTAGCGACCTAACCCACTGAGCCACTGTGTCCCTTTATATATGTATATATATATACTGCTCAAAAAAAAATAAAGGGAACAGAAAATAAGACATCCTACTATTAAATATAGTACATTGTGTTAAGTGTTCCCTTTATTTTTTCGAGCAATATATATGTGTGTGTGTGTGTGTGTGTGTGTGTTGATATATAATACAAGTTCTAAACATGATGTAGGAGATGACCAGGCCGACACTGGGGGAGGGATCAAGTGCATTATCAGTCTTGAATCACCGCCCACCTTGAATTCTGTTGATTCTTGTCCATTACCAATTTGCTTTGACTGTTATTAGTTCAGCTACTTGTAGACCAGCGGTGTTAAACTGCCAGCCTGCAGTGAAGTTAAAATTGGAAGGTAGTAAGAAAAAAGAAAGAAAGAAAGAAAATTACTTCCTGAATTACTGAAAAGTGATATGAAAGAATCTCCAAACAGAAATGAATGGTGCTGACAGCATATTTCCCAAAAATGTGAACTTTTGTCTACCTGAATATTTTATAAATCATTAATAAGCTATGAATGCAAGGTTTTGAAAAGTACTTACTGCCTGCAGCAAAGGCTTAACTCAATCTGTCAGCCAATTATGTAGCTGGGTATTGTAAACTATTTAATTAGCAGCTGTGCTGGTGTTAATTAGGCAAGTAGTAGGCATGATTTGATTTATAAATGAAATGCATCAAGCTGTCTCTTTAAATTATACTGGTGGGACAGGGCAGGGAGGAAAAAGGAGGAAAAAAGAGAGAAAAAGAAAGAGAGGGAAATTTAATTCAATCATTCCAACTTTTAGATGAATTTTTGTTCTACTACTAATTGGAAAAATTTCTCTATCCAATTTTTCATTAAAAGCTAAATGGGACAAACTTGCACCCTGAAAGTGGGACAATTTATGAGGTAAAGGTATTGGGGTTAACAGTGATTACCATTTTGTTGTCACTTTGTTTAAATTGTATTGAAGTTATTTTTCTTGATTTGGACAGCAGTGGTAGAATTCCTCATAGCATTTCTCTTTTGGCTGCGGCAATTCCCTCCATTACCATTATGAAATATTCTGCCACAGTTCCAAAATGCATTGCATAAAAAAATGAAGCCCATATATGTATATAGGCAGACAGACAGACAGACAGACAGACAGACAGAATTAAAACTTTCAACAAAATTCATTCTTTAAAAGTTCCCTGACCCTACAATTCTTCATCAATTTGCAGATGGATTTTTTGTTTAATGAGATATCTGATGTTATTAGTTATAAGGATAAAATTGAATTGACTATTCTAATTCATTGACCAGAATACCAATTTGTCCACTTATCTATTTACTCATATACTTTTATCACATATATTGTTGGGTAAGATGTCATTTCGATGGGATTCCACCTGAGCCTGCCTAGAACTAGTCCAATTTAGGTCTGAAAGCCTTATTGCTAAGCTTCTTGTGTTAGCAAGAAAGATGTGGATGGACAGCAGACATAACTGGAAATAGCTTTACTTACTCCATTAGTTACAGTCCACTGACTGTTTCTGAAAAGTTTAACTTAATGTATAATATAATAATTATATTATTGCCATAATTTTATGATTTCTTGAACACATAACTTTGAGGATAGCAATTCCGATGATCAGGAGAGAAAAATCTAGTACAAGGAACCACATTTATTTATGCCAGAAGATTAAAGTTAAAAAGTATTAAAAGTAAATTCTAGTATCATTAGTTCTGGTGGGAAGAAAATAACATTTCCTAGCCCTATAATTACTATATTTTCTCCTTATTCCTGACTTCTTTTTGATATCCAAACACTATTTTCTTTTTGCTTTGGAAAATTCTATGGTTCATGGGACTCTCAATGCTCTCTATGGTTCATGGGGCTCTCAAAATACTTTGTATTAGTTGTTATATTTTAACATTCTAACAATGCCTATTATATGTAATAATGAGAAGGAACTCCAGAAATAATTTTGCACAGGTTCAAAAAAGTAAAGTCATCACTTTTTCACAATTCCTACTGGTAGAAAATGAGCTGCATTTTTCTAGTGCCACAAAAGCAAGTGGGTTTTTTTGTTTGTTTGTTCGTTTGCTTGCTTCCAACTTATGAAAAATGATTTTTCTCTTTTCTCCCATTCCTAGAAATTCCTTCATAGATATTTTACGTGCTATTCTTTTGTCCTTGGAAATTCTGATTGAAGATCAAGAGCTTCAGATAAATGGCTTCATTCTAATTATAGACTGGAGTAATTTTTCTTTCAAGCAAGCCTCCAAATTGACTCCTTCCATCCTCAAACTGGCCATTGAAGGGTTGCAGGTATGTAGCACAGAAGAAAGTGTAATACCTTGAGAATGCCTCGAGTTTTTTCCCCCCTTTTTTCCCCCAGGAATACTGTTGTCAAGTACAGAAACAATTAAAAAATCAGTAGAAAATCATGTTGAAACTTGAGGCATACTTAAGAATTTCAGATGTTTGTTTCAGTGAAACAGTGAGCCATTTTTACCACAGGACTGTACTGCATGCAGCAGCAATTAGAAATGTTTAGAGATTTGAGATTTAATCCATGGGACTTCCGGGGGATTAATAATTTGCAACATCTGCCAGACAAAATATATACCACACATATACAGAGTGTCTGAATATGTGCCAAATGAAGGATAAAATAAGTGTCCAGAGACAGAGTTTAGCATCAGACTGAATTATCGTAAGACCAAATGGCTTTTTAAAAATAAAATAAAATAAAATAAAACAAAAACAAATCCCAACTATTAAAGTCAGAGCTTGGGTGGAGATGTTGCCTATGTTTACATCTAGAAATAAGTGAACAGATATTCCTAGAATACTGGGAACAACATATGTAGTTTGCTCTTAAATATCAGATTCTGACAATAATAGTATTTGAACTACAGTGCTTTTTCAGCCAAAGGCAATTTAAGGGATATTAGCAAAAGAAACGCTGAATGTACAAGCAAATTTTATTCAGTTGAGAAAAGTTTGCATCACTAAGTGCTTTCAGAATAGCCAACTCTGGGGTTCTTGGTACTTTCTGAGCTTGGTGGTTTTGTTGCAGACATTTCATCACCAATCTAGGCAATATGATCAGTACTAAAAGGGAGTGGGATTTGATCATATTTTTATATGCTAGTATATAAAATACTAGTGTGTAAAAATAAGAGCATTTTGTATACTTTTTATATACTGTATATTGTCTGACTACCAATCTTTCCTGCAATACTATCCCTACTCCTTCAGGGATGTCTAATTTGCCATAATTCTCATGGGAAGTCTCTAAATTATTGTATTTTAATAGCTAAGCAATATTGATTAATAGTCCTAAACAGCTGCAACTATCCAGAATTTGCTCAGTTCATCTAATATTCATAAAAAGTACTTAGTTTATCTAACATTAAGATGCCATTAAGTTAAAATCAGGCATGTTTAAATGTTCTATCTCTGATACACTGGTAAGGAATAAGAACAAGAGTTTGCAATCCTCTGGATGCTATTCAACTTATTTTTGAATATTATATATACTATGACTATACGTATATGATTATATGATTATATTTGCTATATTATTCATTTGATGTAATAGCCTTTCAGGAAACCTGGTTAACCAAAGTGGATGAACCAGTACAACTGCCAGGCTTTCAGGCATGGGCTTCCCCAGCTCAAAAAACAAAGGGAGACCCTCTGGTGGGTTATGCATTCTCATAAAGCAAGAATTGCAATGGCAAGGGAGAAACTATACAACGAAGACAAGTATTTGTATTTTCTAGCTGTTAAATTTGGATATAAAGAGTTTGAGTTAATACTGGTAAATGTGTATATTCCTTCAAACACATAACAGTATTATAATTCCAAATAGTGGATGGGTCTGAAAGTCATTCTAGATGATATATATTCTATATTATTCACTTATTATGTTGGATTCCATAAGGATAAGGACCTCTCTCCTAGAAGTGTGGTTCTGCTGCTTGATGTTAATAATTATGTAATATTCAAAAAAGCTACACATTACTACAGTAATACACAGTAATACTGGAATAATGGTTTCTCTTTTTCCCTATGTACCACTGATAAATTTCCTTGTTGGGAGGAATGTTGTGTGTATGATAGCTATACTATAGTAACATTATTGCATGTGTGTATGTGTGTGTGTGTGTGTGTGTGTGTGTGTGTGTACAATTGAGTTCTTCATTAGACTGAATTTTTCCCAATGTTAAGTTGTAGTCCAAAATTTATTAGTAGCAAATGAGCCCTTTTGTGCAGAAAGTTACTATTTGCCTCTGTCTTATTTAATTTATTCCCCAATGTTAGTTAAATGTTACATTTTTCTCTAGATATAAGAAGAGCAAACTAGCTACACTTTGCATAAACAGTTGATTAGTATGTAGACAATGTTACCATGATTTTTAAACAAATTATGCATAATAATAATCTGTAGTTTTTATATCATCAATAATAAAAGTTCACTGGGTTTTAAAAGCAAACATTTATTTATTATGCTTCTAAACATATGCCTAATATCCCTGTTGTGAGTGTTGAGTCCTAAAGTATCTTAAAAGCAGATAATGTAAACCTATGATTCCTCTAATTTTGGAGCATAAATCTACTCATTGGAAGTTTCCAATTAGCTGTTGCAATGTGCTTTATTCAACACCAAGTGTTTGTGTAATTAATAATTTTAATTTTGGACCAACACAGTTCCAGAATTCAAAATGTCAGTTATGCTGATTTTCTGATTTTTTTGTATGTGGGGCAGGGGAATATATAGCAATCCTATTCTGTCCATTCTATCACTTCTGAAAAGATTGCTGATTTCAATTTATATCTGCTGCATGTAAGCTCAGTCTCTGCAGTCTTAAAAACCAATGATTGAAGAATAGAACAGTGAACTATACTTCTGTTTGGTTTAAGGCTAATAGTAGTTTTGGAAACTTTTGTTTGGACAAAGGTTTAAAAACTCTGCTGTTCCACAGTTCAACCAACAGCTATTAAAAGTAAAGCTTTCTTCAGGTGAAGTTGCTCATGTCATTTATATTTTGTTTAGCATCTGAATTATGCAGATACGTTCTTTATATAGCAATGTATTAAATAGTAATAAGCTTCTTGCCAGGAACAGCATTTGAAAGAAATTTATTGTTCTTGGCTTTACCAAAGGCACAGGAAAATATGCACTGTTGTGCATTTTATTGCTATACCTGTCACATTCTCAGTATAACATCTCTGTGCCAAGTGTTACTCTGGAATGCTTTGTTCTAGATGCTTGTCAACTTTAAAAGATTTGTTTTTAAAATGTCAGTATCAGAAGAACATTGGAATGTTGAGAAATTGTATGTTTTATTACATGGTTTTTAAAAAACCGCTCATTAATCTTTATCACTTAAAATTGTAACTTTATAGAAAGGGCTTCATGAGCTCTTATAAGATGCAAGAAAAGGTTCAGATCATTAGAGACAGAGGTACTGCTAATGGAACCATGTAATAGGGTGTAAGCATGGTTTTGCTGCACCAATCCGTTCACCACTAGGATAATATTTTCTGATTTCCAAGCCATTATGTTTGTTTTGTTCGTTTCCCAAAACTTAATAGAAGAGGCAAACCTAAACAATTGCAACAGGGTAGTGTTAGGTCAGGTCATTAAATTCCTTCATCAATCAGATTTATTACTCACTTTTCATAAATTGTTCAATGTTGGGCATAAAATAACATTAATATTTTCATTACCTGACTAATCTACTCTGCAACAATAATGTCAGGTTATGAAAGTATAGAAAAAGAAAAATCAAGAGCAAAATAGAGACACTAAAGTTGCATTCTGTGATACTGCTGGTAAAATCTTAGAATTTAAAATTCTGAAGAGGAAAAAAAATAAGATTCTCTAAATAATTGTCTTTGGAAAGTGTATTCCATTAAACTGAATGATGCTTTTTGCCAGGTCCTCTCTGCACTTCATTTTATTTCTGCGTAGAATTTGAAACTGCAAGAAAATGATGAGATAAAATGAGCAGTAGCAATAAACTCAAAGAACAGGAGGATGAGCCACAGCAAAGACATGATCAGACAATAAATGTGAGTCCAAGGCAGAAAGCAATTTGAGAAAGCATATCAGATCTAACTTCTAACTCTCTTGAACATAAAGGATGGGAGTGAAGAAATGTACTCAGATTTGCAAGATTCTTTTATTGCAAGCTTATAATAAAAGTAGTATTAGTATCCATAACTTTGGTTTCCTAATCTAATCTATCTTGAAGGGCTGACAGATATTGTTTATGATTACAGGGAAGAAGGTATAATTTACTTTTTTTCATAACTTTTGTATTAAAGAGAAAAGTGGTTGAAAGCCTTTCATTCAGTGTTCTTCTATGAACATTCCAAAAGATCCTCCTGGCCTTTGAGACATCTGGGAAGGCGGGCAGGGGGAGATAAAAAGACCTGGATATTTAGAAATGCTAAACATTTGCTGAACAGACACATTTTTACCAAAACTGTATCAACATCTAAGAAGGTATCCTCTTAGAAAGCACAATTAAGGACTAAAGTAATATTTAAGCCCTTTTATATCCACAAGTCCAGACAAATCCAAAAAACATATACATATATATGCACACATTTCCTTGACTTTCAAATAAGTTCCATTACAATCAAATGGCATCCTTGGGTGTTACACAATTCCTTTAGGATAAGGTAATATTTCCTGATAGCAATGTGGGCAAAGATGTAGTGCTGAATAAAGGCTATATCCTTTTCTTGCTAACTCCCTACATAGTGTCAATGCTGCTAACATCCAATGTTATTGCTTGACAAGAGATGAAGAAGTAACTATTTCATATGTTAAATTGGTGTATTGCTTTAGTTTAAAGTGGGAGGAGGGAAGAGTAGGAATGCACTTTCAAGGCCATTTGTTTCTCTAAAGAAAATAAGACTTCAAGGGAAGGGAAACTAATTCTTTAAATTAATTGGAGAATATGATTAATGACAAAATTAGAAAGGTGGAGAATTGTGTTTTAATATATTGTGCAAGGGGTGGAGATTTCAGATTTCAGCTTCCTTTGAGCAAGCATTTGCCGGTGTATTAGGCTAATAAAGAACTTTTAAGGTAAACAATGCCTCAGAGTCACTTGAAAAGCCCATATGTCAGAAACTTGACACATAGATTTTGATTAGTAAACACTATTATAGGCATCAAGCATTTCTATCTTCTAGAAATATTAAACAGAAACTGATGTCATGTTACCAGATTTAAGTTTATCTAGTCAACTTACTTTGTACAAGAATGAAAACTGCTAAATAGTGGACAGATGAAAAAAACTAAACAAACTAACAAAAAGGATATTGAGAAAAAATGTATATAGCATTTTTGTGAATAATCAACAATGACATGGATTTAAAAGCATGTATATTCATGTATCTATCTGCTACTAAATCTCTCATGCTTGTTTTCAACCTTCAACAAGACAAAATAGTACATCATACAACACCAATTTTTGAAACAACATACTGTACCTCAAATAGGCTAATTTACACAATGCATGCAAACTCTGGGGCCCATTGACTCTTCTGAGATTAAAATTTGATAAACTTGAATCTGCTTCAGTACTGTCATACTGCTAATCCACTGCGATCAGCCATGGTCACGTGACCATCATTTCCAATGCTCTAGTTGCTAAGTTTGAAAAAGGAATCTAAAGGAATGTAGAATAGAACAGATCTGAAAGGTACTTTGGAGGTCTTCTAATGCAGTCCTCCTCTCAAGAAGGAGAACCTATACCATCTCAGAGAAGTAACTGCCCAATCTCTTCTTAAAAACCTCCAGTGATGAAGTGCCCATGATCTTTGAAGGCAAGCTGTTCCACTGGTTAATTGTCCTCACTGTTAGGAACTTTCTTCTTAATCCCAGGTTGCTTTTCTCTTTGATCAGTTTCCAACCATTGTTTCTTGTCCAGCCCTCTAGTGCTTTGGAGAATAATTTGACCCCCTCTCCTTTGTGGCAATATCCCTCAAATACTGGAATACTGGAATACTGCTATCATTATAGGGTTATCAGTGCATGTAACATGGAGGTGTGTGTAGACAAGAATATCAACCTAGCTGTCAAGCAAAATCAATCTTTTAATAGTGAGTGCCACACCAAGTGCACTAATCAAACAAGTGGTAAGAAAATAGGGGAACTCAGGCACCATACAGGTTATGTAGAAAGTAAACACAGGGTCAGTCATAAAGGACTCAAATGTCTATACATCAATGCGCAGAGTATGAGCAATAAACAGGGTGAACTAGAAATTCAGGTAAATGAGGGCAGATATCAAGATTGTTGCCATTACGGAAACTTGGTGGGATGAAACCCACAAATGGAACACACAGCTAGAGGGATTTAAATTATTTAAAAGAAACAAACCAAATAAAAGAGGAGGTATAGTTGCTCTCTCTATATAATAAATAACTATATTGCTACAGAAATAGAGCACAGCAATGATGAACACTGTCTCGAATGCATTTGGGTCAATATAAAAGAGGGGGATGGCATTGCCATAAGTGTGTACTATAGGCCACCGAACCAAACAGAGGAAATAGTGAACTTTTTGCTGGTCAGCTAACTAAGGTATGTAGGAAGCACATCATAATAGTAATGGGGGATTTCAATTACCCTGACATCAACTGGGAAACATACTCTGCAGCAAGGGGAAGATCAGACAGATTCCTGACAAACCTAGAAGACAAATTTGTCTGCCAAAAAGTAGAGAAGGGAACTAAGGGATCAGTCATATTGGACCTAATTCTCACTAACATAGATGAAATGATAGAAGATGTTGAAATTATAGGAACCTGGAAGGGTAGTGATCATGCAATATTGGAATTCAACATTATGCAAGCACAAGCAACAGAACACAATCAAACTAGACTTTTGGACTTTAAGAGAGTTACTGTAATTTCAATAAACTTAGAGAGAGCTTGGGAATGATTCTATGGAAGAGAATCCTCAAGGGGAAAACAACTCAAGTAGCTTGGGAAATTTTGAAAAGTGAGTTTATAAAAGCCCAATCTAGCACAATACCAATGAAGAAGAAAAATAACAGCTCTCAAAAGAAACCAGCACAGCTGCATAAAGAACTCTCTGATAAATTGAAAGATAAAAAGGACTACTATAAAAAGTGGAAAGAGGGGCACGTAACTAAGGCGGAATATCAGCAAATAGCCCAAGCCTGCAAATATGAAGTGAGGAAAGCTAAGGCTCAAAATGAACTAAGGCTTGTGACCAAAGTCAAAAATAACAAAAAAAGCTTCTTTCAATATGTAAGAAACAAGAAAAAGGTTAAGGAAATGATTGGTCCATTAGTGAGAAAAAGTGTCAAGAAGGTGACAAGCAACAGGGAAAAAGCAGAACTATATAACTTGCTTTTTGCATCCATCTTTATGCAAAGTCCAACCTATCAAAAACAGTACCGTAAAAAGCAGATTAGAAACACAAGTTAAGATAAGCAAGAAAATGATAAGTGAGCACCTGTCCACCCTAGACGAGTTCAGATCACCAGGACCAGATGGATTACACACCAAGGTTCTCAAGGAACTGGCAGGTGTGATCTCAGAACCACTGAACTATATTTTTCAAATATCCTGGCATACTGGGGAACTACCAGAGGACTAGAAAAAAGGAGACGTAATTCCCATCTTCAAAAAGGAAAAAAAATGGATCCAGGAAATTACATACCTATCAGCCTGACCTCAATACCTGGGAAGTTTCTGGAAAAGATAATCAAGCAACAAATCAGCAAACACCTAGAGGTAAACAAAGCCATTAGCAAAAGCCAACATGGGTTTGTCAAAAACAGATCATGCCAAAAATTTTTATTGCATTATTTGACCAAGTGACAAAATTAGTGGACCAGAGGAATGCTGTGGATATAATTTACTTGGACTTCAGTAAGGCATTTGATAAAGTAGACCACAACCTACTACTTGATAAAATAGAAAAATGTGGGTTAGACAGCATCACCACCAGATGGATTCCCAGCTGACTGACCAGTCTACTCATTGTGTAGTCCTTAATGGAACTGCATCTACATAGAGGGTAGTGTGTAGTGGGGTGCCCCAGGACTCTGTTCTGTGCCCAGTGCTCTTTGACATCTTCATCAATGATTTGGATGAGGGGATAGATGTGGAACTCATCAGATTTGCAGATAACACCAAGCTGGCAGGAATAGCCAACACTCCAGAAGATAGACTTAATATACAGAAGGATCTTGACAGACTTGAACATTGGGCGCTATCTAACAAAATGAAATTTAATGATGAAAAAAGTAAGGTTCCACATTTAGGCAAGAAAAACCAAAAGCATAGGTATAGTAAAGGTGGTACCTTGCTCAATAATAGTAAACATGAGAGGGATCTCGGAGTTCTAGTTGACAATTACTTAAATATGAGCCAGCAGTGTGCTGCAGCTGCCAAAAAAGCCAACACAGTGCTAGGCTGCATTAACAGAGGGATAGAACCAAGATCACGTGAACTGTTAGAACCAAGATCACGTGAAGTGTTAATACCACTTTACAATGCTTTGGTAAGGCCATACCTGGAATACTGCATCCAGGTTTGGTCACCGCAATGTAAAAAAGATGTTGCAACTCTAGAAGGAGTACAGAGGAGAGCAACAAAGATGATTGGGGGACTGGAGGCTAAAACATATAAGGAACGCTTGCTGGAATTGGGTATGTCTGGTTTAATGAAGAGAAGGGCGAGGAAGGACATGATAGATATTGGACATGTTCCAATATCTCAGGGGCTGCCACAAAGAAGAGGGAGTCAAGCTATTTTCCAAAGCACCTGAAGGCAGGAAAAGAAGCAATGGATGGAAACTAACCAAAGAGAGAAGCAACCTAGAACTAAGGAGAAATTTCCTGACAGAACAATTAATCAGTGGAACAACTTGCCTCCAGCAGCTGTGAATGCTCTGACACTGGAAGTTTTTAAGAAGAGACTGAACAGCCATTTGTCTAAAATGGTATAGGGTTTCCTGCCTGAGCAGGGGGTTGGACTAGATGACCTCCAAGATCCCTTCCAACTTTATTATTATTATTTATCTTTTATTAAATATGAACCCCAGTCAACTGAACATTCAAATTGACTGGCACTGATGGTTGACACGGGTTGCTGCCAGCATCCTAGGTATCAACCTGGTACCTCCTTAAAATTATTATATGTTACTCCTAGTTCTTCTTTTCTTTAGACTACCCAAACCCAAGTTCTGCAGCCGTTCTTCATATGTTTTAGCCTCCAGGCCTTTGATCATCTTAGTTGCTCTATTCTAATAGATCAGAGAGGGCCTATGATAAAGATAAAGACTGTGGTGAATGAATTATGAAATATTCAATAAGTGACGGGTAAATAATAAGATAGGGTTAAAGAAGTAGTATACTGTGGTACTTAAAAGTGAGAATGGTTGGCAAAATATTTTGTGCCTGTGAATGGATCTGTCATACCTCTGGAATAATTAGCTATTAACTATTGATACCCTGCTTAAGGAAACAAATCCTTCAAAGAGGCTTACATAACTTACTTATGATAGTTACTTGAGGAGGGAAGAAAATGGGCAGCTGGAATTAGCACAACTTTTTCATTGCCTTTTTTGCTGTGCTTACATTGCAATGCTTTTCAGAAATCCTTTATAATTGTTCCTTGAATGGTGTAATCCTTCATATTTAGATTGTTTAATGGTGAAGTGAAGAAGGCAGAAATCAGTCTTGCTGAGAAAGAAAAATGGAAGAATGGAAGCAATAGTGTTTTCTCTTTCACAAACTTTTTATATATGCATATGCATGATTGGGAATGGTGGCAGACGGATGAACAGAGGACCATATCAAAATTTGGGATCACGCCCCCGCTATCTTCAAGCGGTGGTGCGCTCCGACCTTCTGGCTTCATCCTACTTCTCTGGGGGTGGGGGAGAACAGGTACCTGAGCTCAGCCTGGTTTATTTGAATGCCAGATCTGTGGTGAATAAAGTTCCCCTCATCCGGGATTTGATTGAGGAGGAAGGCGCAGACCTGGCATGCATTATAGAAACTTGGTTGGGCCCAGAGGGAGGAGTCCCTTTGCTTCCGTGTGCTTCACCAGCCTCTGGCTCAGGGTAGGGGCGGGGGTGGTGGTGGCAGTTGTTATTAAGGAGGCCCTTTGTCCGTGGGAGGCCACTGCCCCTCAGATAGGCGGATGTGAGTCCCTCCTCCTGAGATGGGGCCATGGAGGTCAGTTGGGCCTGTTGCTCATGTACCTTTTTCCCAGCTGCATGGCAACGGCACTGCCCGGGCCACTCTACGCTGTCTCGGGGCTGGCGATTGAGTTTCCCAGACTCATGATTCTGGGGGATTTTAACCTGCCTTCCCTGGGTGGTGCGTCAGGGGTGGCCCAAGAGTTCATGGCTTCCATGATGGCCAAGGACCTGACTCAGATTATTCAGGGTCCGACTCATGAGGGGGGAAACACGCCCGACCTTATTTTTATCTCTGGCCAGTGGCTTAATGGTCTGGGTGGGGTTACTCCAACCTCTCAACCCCTTTCATCGACAGATCATTATCTCCTGTGGCTTGGCCTCCATCATGCCACCCCCCGCTGCTGGGAGACGTAACCGACCAGGTGGTTCCACCCCAGGTGCCTGATGGACCTGGATAGGTTCCAGATGGTGCTTGGATTGATTCCTGCCTCCCTTTCCCACAGCCTGGTCAAGACCTTAGTTGACACCTGGCAACAGGCTGCTTTGGAGGCTCTCGACTGCGTTGTGCCTTTGCGGCCTCTGACCCGGTGCAGATTCCGGTTGGCCCCTTGGTTTTCCATGGACTTGCGGGAGATGAAGCGCCAGAGGAGGGGCCTAGAGAGCATTTGGAGGTCCAGTCGGTCCGAGTCTGACCGAACACAGTTAAGATCCTTTTCTAGATCTTACCTTGTGGCAATGGAGGTGGCGAAGCATGCTCACTTTGCCACCCTAATTGCGTCCGCAGATAACTGCCCAGATGCCCTGTTTAGGGTGACCCATTCCCTTTTAAATCAGGGGACAGGGGAGGACCCCTTGCGAGAACGGGCCGAGGAGTTTAGTCAGTATCTGGTGGATAAAATCGCTCATATTCGGGCTGGTCTGGACTCCAACTGGGCAGTATCTGGCAAGGAGGAAGTGATGGGTTTGGCTGATAACATTTGGGAGGAGTTTGATCCTGTGACTCTGAATGAAGTGGACAGGATCATGGAGAAATTAAGTGCCGCCACATGTTTGTTGGACCCGTGTCCCTCCTGGCTGGTTTATGCGGCTCGGGAGGTTACACGAAGCTGGCTCCTGGCAGTTATTAATGCTTCCTTGAGTGAGGGGTGCTTCCCTGCTGCCTTGAAGGAGGCGGTGGTGAGGCCCCTCCTCAAGAAACCTGCCTTGGATCCAGCTATTTTAAATAACTTTCGTCCTGTCTCCAACCTTCACTTCCTTGCGAAGGTTGTTGAGAGCATGGTGGCACGGCAACTCCCTTTGGTCCTGGAGGAAACTGAGTATCTGGACCCATACCAATCGGGTTTCAGGCCCGGGTACAGCATGGAGACGGCATTGGTCGCGCTGGTGGATGATCTCTGGTGGGCCCGAGATATGGGTTATTCCTCTGTCCTGGTCCTATTAGATCTCTCAGCGGCTTTTGATACCATCAACCATGGTATCTTGCTGCTAGGTCTTGAGGGGTTGGGAGTGGGAGGCACTGTTTTATGGTGGTTCTCCTCCTACCTCTTGGGCCGTTTGTCGGTGTTGGCAGGAAGGCAGAGGTCAACCCCAAGGTCCCTTAGTTGTGGGGTGCCTCAGGGGTCGGTACTCTCGCCCCTCCTGTTCAACATTTATATGAAGCCACTGGGTGAGATCATCCGTGGTTTCAGGGTGAGGTATCATCAATATGCTGATGATACCCAGCTTTTCATCTCCACCCTGAACCAACCCAGCGATGCCCTCAATGTGATGTCCCGTTGCCTGGAAGCGGTACGGATCTGGATGGGGAAGAACAGGCTCCAGCTCAACCCGGCCAAGACTGAGTGGCTTTATGTACCGGCATCTCGTTTAGTCCAAGAGGTTCCATCTTTGGTTATGGGAGGAGAGGTGTTACCTCCCATTGATAGGGCACACAATTTAGGCGTCCTTCTGGATACACGACTCAGTTTTGAAGATCATATAGGAGTTGTGGCCAGGGGGGCATTTGCCCAGGTTCGTCTGGTGTGCCAGTTGCGCCCCTATCTGGACCGAGATGCCCTACGTACGGTCACTCACGCACTCATTACCTCCCATATAGATTACTGCAATGCTCTCTACATGGGGCTGCCCTTGAAGACCACCCGGAGGCTCCAGCTGGTGCAGAATGCAGCTGCGCGGGTAGTGATGGGAGCATCCCGATACTCCCATATTACACCCCTCCCCACTTTTTGAAAAAAAACAGTGAATATTTACTGTGGGAACAAATCTTAAAGCCTTAAAGAAAATCAAGTAATTCAGCAAAGAAATTAAGTAATTTTATCTGTATTTACTAAAAAGCTCCTATTTTTTAGTGGGGATCAACTACCCTATTTCCTCTCTAAGCTGTGAATTAAGGGAAAAAATTAGACTAATGCTACAAAAGTTTTATATTAATTTGGAAAAAAAGAAAAAAATTACATTGCATTCTATATGCTATTGATGACATCTTGTGGCGAAACCTGGTACAGCAAGTAAATTTTTCTCCTGTTGTGAGAGCTGACTGAATAACAGAGCTGTCCTTGACATTACTTTTAAAGATAAGTGTGGGAACACCTGGCACTGAAAACAACTCTTTTGGAGGTGGATAATCTTTGACTATTATTAAAATAGCCTCCATGGAAGATTTAGCTGCAAACAACAATGAAATGGATGAATATATCCCACCACTTGATTATAAACTGATACTGGACACGATTTTGGCAATGAGAAGAGCAAATTAAAGCCAAACTGTAAGAAAAATCTGACAACGTAAAGCCACCAAATCAAATTCTGACCTTAAATGAGGAAATGATAATCCAAGAGCAAATAGAAGTGGAAACTAACACTAAAATAGGAGATTTCAAAGAACAACAAATGCAACCTACAGAGAACCTTAAAGTCCAAATTTCAATGTCAACTATAAAACTTACAACTCAAAAAACAATAGCACCTGAAGAAAGCAATATTAAGAGTGAAGACACTAAAGGCCTTCAAATATATTATATTGAGAATTCAACTAATCAAATGACAACCAAAACACCAGCTACTACTTTCTACCTAATCCAGATGGAATGGCAAGAAGAAAAAGACATGACTGATCTAATGACAACTATATTACATCAATCATCAAAAATTGAATTATTAAAGCAAAACTTCAATGGTTACAAAGGGGACACTTTCTTTGCAAAACTGACATTTGGATACTCTCCCTGGATTCAAATAAGGGGTTTAGGAAGAAAGGGAGATACATTTGAGAATTTAAAGATGCCAAAAGGGAAGCCTGATTGGCACAAAAGGAAGGCAAGAGTTAGATTTAAAAAACTGAACTTGTTTCTTTTTTGGGATTCCTAAAGATAGAGTATAAAAATACCTTTCAATGAATTAAGGGGAAATCTCTAAAAATATAACTGATTTTACATTTAGGTTTTAGATCTGTAAGGGAAAACAAAAGTAAGCTTTTAGAATATACAGTAATTCTGAACTATATTATAGAATTTGGAATGATATATCAAAAGATAGTATTTTAACAATTGATGTACGGTTAAGACAACTTATAGAATATATTAGTTGTTACTTTTGAACTATATTATAGAATCTAGAAGGGACGCGGTGGCTCAGTGGGTTAGGACGCTGAGCTTGTCGATCAGATGGTGGCAGTTTGGTGGGTCGAATCCCAAGTGCTGCGTAACAGAGTGAGCGCCTGTTACTCGTCCCAGCTTCTGCCAACCTAGCAGTTCGAAAGCATGTAAAAATGCAAGTAGAAATGTATTATCTTGACTATTTTGACTATGTGATAACTAAGGGAATCAGAGAGGGAATCCCTGTTGATACAACCTGAACTATTTACAACTTGTTATTTGTTATTTTGACTACCCAACCACCGTATTGCTTCACAAATACATGTATATGTAAACATTAAAAAATCAATAAAACTTGTATAAACTCCAGTGGACCATGACCCAGTGCTCACCCCGGTCCTATGCCCCCTCCACCAGAGACCTCAGATCCGCCCCAGTCCTGCCCAGCTCTGATGCAAGTGATGTTGACCTGGCCACACCCACCCAGTAGGCCACGCCTATGCCAGCTATGCTCACCCAATGGGCCATGCCCATCTGGCACCTGACAATAAATAAGTGGGGTTTGGGTTGCAGTTTGGGCACTCGGTCTCAAAAAGGTTCGCCACCAGTGGTTTAGGGGATGTCAGTGTCAATGTTCTTCTGTTTATAAGGGCTTCAGGTATGGGTGTGTCAACTGAGGGTCTATGATGGGTCTTGTGATGGGTCAGGTGTGAGTCATCAGTGAGTCTTGTGATGGGGAAGTTACATCAGGTCAGGGTCATTGGGAGGAAACTGCTGGTGGGAGGGGGAGCTTGTGTGGGTTGGTTGGGGGTCAGTGCTGTCTCTGGTTGGCTGTGCGGTTGATTTGGATTCTTGAGGGTTTTATAGGCTGGATGTAGGTTGTGTCTGTTGATGGAATAGCTTGTAGATGAACTCATGAGTGTGGGGTGTGGTAGTGTGGCACATGATTTTTGTGTTTCTCCAATCGAACTGGTGCTGTTTGGTGTTGGTGTGGGTAGAGATTATGAATTTGGGATTGTGGCATTTGACTGCCAGCTGTGTTTGTGGATCCTGGTTTTTAACTGACGTGATGTTTGTCCACATAAAATTGGTTGCAATGGTTACAGTTGATTTTGTTGATTACATTGTTTCTTTAATCCTTTTGTATCTTGTCTTTGGTTCTGGATGATTTCTGGCAGAGTATGGTGTAGGTTTGTGGGCTATTGCTATTCCTAGGGGTTGGAGAATTCTGGCTGTCATTTCTGATACCCCTTTTGTGTATGGTAGAGTTATTTTTTGCATGGTGGTTGACTGTATGTGTTGTGGCTTGAGTGCTGTGTGTCAGAATATGAAGTTTTTTGGATAGCAGGTACAGACAAAGATATTGAGCAGCCGTTTCTCATCTGCTTGTCTTAGTGTTGCGGTGCTGCAGGGTGCCCTGGCCCTTCTAAAGAGGATCTGGACACAGCTTCTTTTGTGTGCAGTGGGGTGGTTCCTTGCAAAGTTGAGGATCTGGTCCATGTGTGTAGGTTTGCGGTAGATGTGGGTTAATGGATTTTTTTGATGATTTGTTTCAGTGGCAGTTTTACCTATATTTTAATATAAGATTAAAAACCCCATATTAAAGAAAGGGATGAGATTTTTGGCATAGTCAAGATGCTACTCAGTATTTTGAATGGGTAAGAAAGGTTTCAGAAGCTGAATATCAGATTGCCTTAATTTGTTAGTCTCTTCATTTGTTCAGAATTAAAGATGATCCTAAAAATGTTCTTTGCCTAACAGTAGCAATGCTGTCAATGACGATAACTACAAAGGCAGTGTTGAAATGAATTGAAACTAAACTAAGGATATTAGATTTGATTATCTCTGTAATAGATAATTCCTTCTTTCCTTTTCCTTCCTTCCTTTCTCTTCCTTTCCTCTTTCCCTCCCTCCCTTCTTTTCTTCCTCAGTTTTTTTTGTTGTTCCTTCATCTGTGTTGCTTGTTAGCTTTTGTCAAGCCCACAGACTGGCTGTTTGTTTTCTTGTTTCCTAATTTCTTGCCATATTTGATTCATTTATAATGCTAACTTTCATGCAGAAATGAGTGAAACTGAATATAAATGTTCTAAATGGGAGCATGTAGGCAGATCAAGCAAGTGCTTGATTTACCAGCAGGAAGTGAAGGTTCGCAGCTAATATTCTAGTGATATTCATGAATAAGGTGTGATAAGTGTCACAAAAGTATTATGAAGAAAGACTTCCTGTTGGTTTTTTTTCCTTGCTTTATTTCCTACAGTGAAAAAAGTATGAAGGAAATGGTTTAACAGGATTAATCATATGGTATTAGGTTCTGTGGTTCCATTTCCATCTAGGCTGGCAAAGATATTCAGAATGAAAAGGTTTATAACAGGAATTTTTTTTTGAAGAGGTATAACCTAGCAACAGGCATTCTATTGGGGTTTCTTAAACAGAAAATCTGAAGAGCCACAGGGACATGCAATATACCTCACCAAGAACCTATAGAATACCTGTATCTGCTCTAAGGTGCAGTAGAAAAAGAGATCTGATAAAAGAGAATATTTGTAGCTCAGGGTTGAAATAAAGGGTCCTTGATGCTTTCTGAGCTTGGTTGTTTTCTTGAAGGTGTTTCATTACCCAAACTAGTAATATTATCAGTGCTAGCAAGGAATAGGGTTTGCTCTTAGTTTATATTCTAGTGGCTTGTCCTATCAGTGTTGGTGGGGGTGATTTAGAGGTCTTTGGTTGGGCTGTTTATTGTTGGCTTGTTTG
Organism: Daboia siamensis; assembly: GCA_024449315.1. Classification (NCBI taxonomy): domain Eukaryota; kingdom Metazoa; phylum Chordata; class Lepidosauria; order Squamata; family Viperidae; genus Daboia; species Daboia siamensis. Next base: position 1,041,828 of record JAKJMR010000411.1, on the reverse strand, counting down.
GCAATTCCTTGATTGGGGTATTTGTTGTCTGATGTTAATCTTGAGTTAATCAATACTCATCTGGGTGCTGAGTGGTGATGCTTTGATCTTTTTGTTCCCTTTTTGGCTTCTTGATTGTTTCTTTTGCACAGTATAGATATTGCTTATGTGTTTATTGATGACTAGTTTGTCAGAGTGCCAAGCTTCTAGAAATTCCCTAGCATTTATGGACTTGGCTTGGTCTAAGATGGTCACAGTTTCCCAGTTGAAAATATGGTTAAATCAGATTGCTTGAATAGGGTGTTCAAATTACGCATTTCTCTTGAAACTGTACAAATTTCATTTACCTTTTAAAGAAATTTGGCCTTGATCCATCTATTCTTGCATGATGTTCCACACAAAATATTAGATCTGCAGAAAACATTCAACAAGTCTTTCCTTTCTCTGAGAAATCCCAATAGAAGCCTGGCTGCCATGTTCTGGTTACCTGCAATTTCAGAATTTTATATAGTGCTTTGTGATCTTAACTCTGTTTTTCTACTGGTGAGCTTTTATTATTAATGTTTTGTTTTTATTTTGTAAATTGCTACTGTCTAGTTTTATCTGGAGCGAGCAGGTTATAAATGTGTTAAGCTATTTTGTTCTGTTGAACGCACAGCTCTCTTCTATTCAGAAATCTCAGGAGAAGAAATTTGCCCTTCATCTTAAGTGCATTTGGAATATATATGTGTGTGTGTGTGTGTAAATTGGTTTTGCTAACAAAGAATTAAAGGGAGACTATAACTATATAACATTTACTGTTAGTTTATTCCTTGTTTTCCTATGAATCTTATATACTGATTTAACAGGATCTATGAAAAACATAATTTCAGATGCTGCTTCTTCATCTATAGGAGCATTATGCTTACCTGAAAAAGAATCCCACTGTTGTTGGCTCTGAAGAGCTTTATCTGCATACTAATTTGTTGGGTATCTGTTCAGAACCCCCAAAGCAAGCATTTGTGTCAGTTGCCATGGCGCTGTATGCTGTTCCTTCCTCTCAACAGCTTCATTTAACATCTTCCTCTGTCCTTTGTGCCCAGTTCATTCACCCAGAAAGTTCAGCTATTGAAACAATGCCTTGAAGAAGGGCTGAGGAAGGGCAAAGGCACCAGGTGAAGAGATAAATCACATCCATAGATGTCTAAGGGGACTTAGTTCTGTGAGCCGGTTGGGAATTACAAAACACAAACCATGTCATATTCATTCTGTGGTGCTTGAAAAGAGATTCACACATTCTTGTAGATATGCACATATACCAACTCTCATGGAAATAAAACTAAGATGAGGGTAAGCCCCACCTGTGGAGGTTTTCAATTTTGTTCTATTGTATAAAAGAGCAAATTGAGCACTAAAACACAATGTAGTATGGCTGGTGCTTGAGTTGTCTCTCATATGCACCAGTTAATAGCCAAGCCTTCTCCTCTGACTTCTTCTCTGACTCCTCTGACAACAGGCCCTGCTATTTATCTCTGCTAGTCTCTGTAATTACAATCTGTTTCTTTCTTCTCCACAGGACAGCTTCCCTGCTCGCTTTGGAGGCATCCATTTTGTGAACCAGCCATGGTACATCCATGCTCTCTACACGCTAATCAAGCCCTTCCTCAAAGACAAGACACGGAAAAGGGTAATGAGAAAATGAAACAAGTCTGTGATGTTGCAAGACTACAAGTGATATTAGGGAATTTCTACTCTTCTCTGTCTCTTCCTTTTTCTCTTTGTGTTTGCAACAAGGGATGAAGTCTCAGCTGGATTTTGTCAGCAGTCTACATTTAATCACTATTTCAACAGGAGAGAATTATTTTCAGATTCCACGCCAAGTCAGAAAATCTTTCATCATATACACATGGGAAAAGCAACTTTCTGTAAAATATAAAATTATCTATTTTTCAACCCAAAGCCTTTTAATGTCATGGACTATTCACCCGGTTCCCTACTTGCAAGAGATCTAGAGGAAATCCAGGGCACAATAGGTTGTTAAACACATTGATAGATAACATTTCAAATCTATGTTATCAAAGGACTGATCCTTTTCCCCCAAAACATTTTAACCTTGGGAGAAATCTCTGATTTTTCTGTTTAGCATATTGTCTTTTATGTAACCAGATGAGAACAAAATCACTGATAACAATTAAACTTCAAACTTCAAATAAAAGAAAAAACTTGGGATATTGATTTTTATGATACATGCATGCATACATATCCAGGGCTGAAAGATTTCTTATGTATGAGATTATCACATTCTAATAATACAGTAACATGATGACTATGCTTAAAAATATTTTTCAAAAGAGAACAAAAATGAAAAGAATACTAAAACAAGTAGGTAGAAGAGTAGGAATGCAATCAAATAGCTCTCATTTCCAAATATATGACTTGTTGTTAGTTGGAGCTGAAGTCCAATACATCTGGAGGAGGCTGAAATACATGCGAAGTTTGGCGCAAAGTGGACTGATTTTATCTGGCGTTGATAGTCAACAATGTAGGCATAATGGCAAGACTCTGTTTTCATTCACCACTGTCTAAGTTCATAAAACAAACCTCTTGATGAATGTGTGAATGTCTATATAGGGATTTATATTTTGAGACCAAAACCATTTGCCTGCAAACAAATCAGAAGGCAATGAAAACAACAAAAGGCTGGCTGAATTCCAATAGATTAATGACTTTTTTTTTTTTTTGCAAAACAGTACAGGTAGTCCTCAATGATCACTATTGAGCCCAAAATTCATGTTGTTAAGTGAGAAATTTATTAAGTGAGTTTTGCCCCATTTTACCACTTTCCTTGCCACATTTGTCAAGTGAATCACTGCAGTTGTTAAATTAGTAATACCGTTGTTAAGTGAATCTGGTTTCCTCATTGACTTTGTCAGAAGATCACAAAAGGGAATCATATGACTCCCAGACACTGCAATGTCATAAAAGTCAGTCAGTTGTCAAGCATCTGAATGTAAGTCATGTGTCCGTGAGGATGCTACAGCAATCATAAGTATGAAAAATGGTCATGAGTCACTTTTTTCAATGACTCATTCGAATGGTCACTAAACAAACTGTTGTAAGCTGAGAACTAGCTGTACAGCTTTCTGAACATTATTCAAAGGCAGATTTTATTTATATAAAGATTAACTCCACGGTTCTTTCACTATTAGCATACCTTTTTCTTATTTTTACAAAAAACTTGATTATTGGAATGGCACAAACACATTGCAGGGTCGTGCCGAGGAGTTTAACCAGTATCTGTCGGACAAAATCGCTCGGATTCGGACCGGTCTGGACTCTGACTGGGCAGAGTCCGACGAGCAGGACACGGGCAATCTTGTCGTTTGGGAGGAGTTTGACTCTGTTACTCCGGAGGAAGTGGACAGGATTATGGGGAAGCTGAGTTCCACCACATGTTTATTGGATTTGTGCCCTTCCTGGCTGGTTTATGCGGCTCGGGAAGGGACACGAGGCTGGCTCCAGGCGGTTATATCTGCTTCTTTGAGTGAGGGTAGTTTCCCCGCCGTCTTGAAAGAGGCGGTGGTGAGACCCCTCCTCAAGAAGCCTGCCTTGGACCCAGCTGTGTTGAATAACTTTCACCCGGTCTCCAACCTTCGCTTTCTTGCGAAGGTTGTTGAGAGTGTGGTGGCACATCAGCTCCCTCTGGCCCTGGATGAAGTGGATTATCTAGACCCGTACCAATCGGGTTTCAGGCCCGGGTACAGCACGGAGACGGCATTGGTCGCTCTGGTGAATGATCTCTGGAGGGCTCGGGACAGGGGATGTTCCTCTGTCCTAGTCCTATTAGACCTCTCAGCGGCGTTCGATACCATCGACCATGGTATCCTGCTGCGGCGTCTCAGGGGATTGGGAGTGGGAGGCACAGTTTTGCGGTGGTTCTCCTCCTATCCCCTGGGGCGTTCGCAGTCGGTGTTGGCAGGGGGACAGAGGTCGACCTCGAGGTCTCTCGTTTGTGGAGTTCCTCAGGGGTCGGTTCTCTCGCCCCTCCTGTTCAACATCTATATGAAACCGCTGGGTGAGATCATTCGTGGTTTTGGAGTTGGGTATCATCAATATGCTGATGATACTCAGCTTTTTCTTTCTACCCCAAACCACCCCAAACCACCCCAGTGATGCCCTCGACGTGATGTCCCGTTGCCTGGAGGCAGTCCGGGTCTGGATGGGGAGTAACAGACTTCAACTCAACCCCGACAAGACTGAGTGGTTGTGCATACCTGCATCCCGGGATATTCAGAATATCCCATCACTTTCTATGGGGGGTGAATTATTACCCCCCGTAGATAGGGCTCGCAACTTGGGGGTCCTCCTAGATTCACAGCTTACTTTGGAAGATCACATGGTGGCTGTGACTAGGGGGGCCTTCGCCCAGGTTCGCCTGGTGCGCCAGTTGCGGCCCTATCTGGACCGGGATGCCTTGTGTACAGTCACTCACGCGCTCGTGACCTCTCGCCTTGACTACTGCAATGCTCTCTACATGGGGCTGCCCTTGAAGACCACTCGGAGGCTCCAACTGGTACAGAATGCAGCCGCGAGAGTTGTGTTGGGAGTCTCCCGATACTCCCATATAACACCTCTGCTCCGTGAGCTGCATTGGTTGCCAGTTGTCTTCCGGGTGAGATTCAAGGTACTGGTAATGGTGTTTAAGGCCCTTCATGGCACGGGTCCGGAGTACCTTAGGGATCACCTGCTGCCGGCATCTACTTCCCTCCGCCCTGTGCGTTCCCACAGAGAGGGTCTCCTCAGGGTGCCACCGATCAGAGAATGCCGATTGGTGGCCCCCAGGGGGAGATCCTTCTCTGTGGGCACCCCGGAGCTATGGAATCAGCTGCCGGTTGAGCTCCGGATGGCGCCCGACCTTCGCTCCTTCCGTCGCGATTTGAAAACATTTTTATTTGCACAAGCTGGTCTGGCCTGATGAGGGATGGGTGGTTTTTTAATGTTTGTATTGGATTTTAATCGGGCATGTTTAATTCCTTTTTAATTTTTGTATTTTTGTATGTTTATATTTGCCCTGTACACCGCCCTGAGTCCTTCGGGAGAAGGGCGGTATATAAATAAAATTATTATTATTATTATTATTATTATTATTATTATTAACAACTTCTAATATCTGTTTTGTTTTTCAAAAGATCTTTCTTCATGGAAACAATCTTAATAGTCTTCATCAGCTCATACACCCTGATTGCTTACCCTCAGAGTTTGGAGGGACTCTTCCTCCTTATGACATGGGCACATGGGCTCGGACGTTACTTGGACCAGATTACAGCGATGAGAATGAATATACTCACACTTCTTACAACACCATGCATGTGAAGCATTCGTGTTCCAACCTAGAGAGGGAATGTTCTCCAAAGCTCATGAAAAGGTAAGATCAAAGAAAAAAGCTTCCATCTAGAACACGGATGTCAAACTTGATTGCGTCACGTGACGTATCGTGATGTATCGCAAGGTTTTTTTCCTTTGCACAGCTGGGGTGGGAGTGGCCTGCACGTGACACATCTGGCCCATGGGCCACCAGTTTGACACCCCTGATCTAGAAGGATTTTGTTTGTTTTCTCTCTTTAGCTAGAAGATTAGGAAATATACCTGGGCTTGAAATCTTGAAATGATCAAGATGAGCAAGAAAGAGATGTTGAAAATTTTGCCATCTATTGTTTATACTGCATAGATTTTTGCAGCCAAATATGAATGTCTTTGGAAATAATGTTAATGGGTTCTCATTTTTCATCATATATACAGTATATAACATTTTTCTGGATGTTATTAATGATAACTGATCTTCCTGGGGTTACTCTCTATCACTTTATGCTTTGTTTCAACATCAGTAGTTTATCCTGGGGATGGGGGACAGAGTCAGCTCTGTGTGTAGGCAACAAGGGCACAGATGAAAATGCAAGGAAGCTACAGCAGGTGTGGGGTCAGGTTACTGCTGCTGCATCTTGACAATAGGTGCAGCAGATACAGAGGAAATGTGTTCCTTCAAGTCAGTTTTGATCCCTGGTGACTACACCTGCCTTTTTCTTGACCATATTTTTTGGAGAATGCTTGCCATTTATTTCTTCCTATGCCTGAGAGAAATGTTTGGCTTAAGATCACCCAACTATCTAGGACTTAGAACTCATGGTCTCCCAGTTCTAGCCTGGTACATTAACAATTACACCAAAGTGCTCTCAAGAATAAAGGAAGGGAATTTTAAAACTGATGTGCTCTGGGTGTCAAATATGCTAGGTACATTAATACCCTATGGAACCAACTTCCCACGGAACTCAGGACTGCCCGCGACCTTCGCTCATTTCGCCGGGACTTGAAAACCTGGTTCTTCGAGCTGTTTAGCCCAGACTGAGGGGTTTTAATTAATTTAATTTAATTGGGTTTTAGTTAACTTCAGGGACTGTAATTTAATCATAGTTTTTAACTGTTTTAATTTTTGTATGCTATGTATTTTAATTCTCCCTGTAAACCGTTCTGAGTCCTACGGGACTATACATAACAAGTGATTTGGGTGCCTTCCGATCACACCAAACAGGATTGAAAGGAATTTCTTATCATGGAGGCAGTAGAGTAAAATAAATTCTGATACTATAATGCTCTGAAAGTTAAAAAGTTAAATCTACCCATGTACTATTCAAACCACACTTCTAAAGACTTATATTTCTTATAATAGTCTGATAACTGAACAATTCTAGAGCAGTTCATGCCATAATTGATCTACAAGCAGACTGAAAGCAAAGTGATAATTATCAGAAAGCTGCATGAGCAGCTAATGAATAAGTCTTATGATACATCATTTTTATTGCATGTCTTTCTTAAACAATTTTTGAAATGCTATATGTCTTGATATATCTCTTGATTTCAGTAAAGATTTCTTAATATGTGCTATTTGGATTATTGATTCTGACAATGTTTAGATATATTTGTTTAGTTTGTTAGATGTACAACATTACTTGGCAAATGGGCAGCCAAATCAATCAAATGCATAAATAAATATCCAGTGCTACTTTGACTAGTAATCTAGTTAAGTGTGAGCTGCATAAAAGGATTATTGTTAGTATTGAGTGTGTTGCCACAAGAATTAATTCAATCCTTGTATTCATTAACATTGTAATTATGGACTTGGATGAGTCATTTTTATTAATAATTTGAAATCAGTGCTTATCAAATTTGCAGATGATACAAAATCAGGTGGGCTAATATCCCACAAAACAGACATAAAATTCAAAAGAATTTTGGTAAATTTGAAATGTGTGCTAAAACTGAGAGAATAACATGGAACAAACTCAAATGCAAAATTCTTTGCTTAGGAAACAAGAATCAGAGGAACATATAAAAGGGGGTGGGCTGGAAATAGATTGTATAAAAAAGGTCTTGTAATACTGTTGATTACAAATTAAAATATAAGTTGATAGTGTAATATTTCTGCCAAAATACCATATAGGTAAAGGTAAAGGTAAAGGTTCCCCCGCACATGCGTGCTAGTCGTTTCCAACTCTAGGGGCCGGTGCTCATCTCCGTTTCAAAGCCGAAGAGCCAGCGCTTGTCCGAGGACGTCTCCGTGGTCATGTGGCCGGCATGACTAGACGCCAAAGGCGCATGGAACGCTGTTACCTTCCCACCGTAGTGGTCCCTATTTTTCTACTTGCATTTTTACGTGCTTTCGAACTGCTAGGTGGGCAGAAGCTGGGACAAGTAACAGGCGCTCACTGCTACACGGCATTCGGGATTCGACCCGCCAAACTGCCGACCTTCTGATCGACAAGCTCGCGTCTTAACAGAGCCACTGCGTCCCTTTAAAATAGTTTACTTGAGTTCAAATTCAGCACCTCTGAAAGCTGACTAGCAAACTAATGTTTCCATACAAGAGGAGCTTATAGCAATATTGGATTTGTTTTATTCAGTTTATAAGCTGCCCATCTCATCGAAGCAAAACAAAGTTTAAAGCAATATAAATATCTTTAAAAAGGCATAGAACACATAATAAAAATAGTTTAAGATAGCATCCAGAATAAATCCAGGGTGTTCAGAACTTGGTTCTTGCAGACATTTCATTACCAGTGTTTTGTCATTGGGAAGTAGGGTTTATTGGATATTAACATATAACAGTTTGTCCTATCAGATGTTGCCAACTTGCAATAAATTGTTTGCAAGAAGAAAACCAAGCTCAGAGAACACTGAAAACCTAGCAATTTAATCCTATTAGTATAGTCTTCAGTGTTGCAAAATTTGATTTTCCTACCCATTCGTCTTATGTGTTTGTTCTCAGATAAACTTGACTGCTAGTCTGCCTTTTTGTCCTGTATAGTGGCTATTACAGTCCTATGCTGTATGCGACCAATGTTTTTTCTTTCTTGGGCTACTGAGTCTTTTGATTTACTTAAGATGTTTTGGAGTGCTTTAGTTGATTTGTGTACTATGGTGATGCTGTGTGATTTAACAGCCTGTTGGTTATTTCTGAAATGTTTTTGATGTATGGTACTATGATCCATTTTATAACTTTTGTTGGTTGTATTGTAATGAGTTGAGTAGTCAGACAGTTTTTGATAAAGTTGCATGGGTATCCAATTTATGGTATCCTTGTGGGAGGTTGGATTGTTACTGTGATAATGGAGCGTGTGGTTAGGGTGGGTGGTTTTTTGATAGACTTGCTTTTCTAATTCACTGCCATTTCCTCTCCTGAAAAAGATATCCAGAAAAGGTAGCGTGTGGTATTTTCTTCTTCCCTTTTGAATTTTATCTTTTGAAGATGTTTTGTTTCATATGTTTTCTCAATTGTTCCTTATTATTATGACAAATGTGTCATCAACGTACCAGATCTATACTTTGGTTGTATTCATGGGAGTGCTATAGTTTCTAGATGCTGCATTACAATCTCTGCTACGAGTGTTGAGAATGGTGTTCCTCTGAATTAGTCTGAATTATTTTTGTGTGGTAGAGTAGTGGAACCTGGGTGACACTTAAATTCACTTAGACTTCATTCTTATTTAATTAATGCTATGTATAAATCAATATTTTTCTCTTTTGTGAAATCAATATCAATTTGGTAAAAACAATTGGAGATACCAAGGTTTTGGGAGACCTTTGCTGGTCCTATCATGATGTTTGTGAATAAACAATAATAAACTGGTGCACCAGTTACGGCCTTATCTAGACTGTGATGCCTTACGTACAGTCACTCATGCGCTCGTGACCTCTCGATTAGACTACTGCAACGCTCTCTACATGGGCTGCCCTTGAGAACCACTCAGAGGCTCCAACTGCTGCAGAATGCAGCCGCGCGAGTTGTGTTGGGGGTCTCCCGATATTCCCCTATTACACCTCTGCTTCGTGAGCTGCATTGGCTTCCAGTTGACTTCCAGGTGAGATTCAAGGTACTGGTTATGACCTACAAAGTCCTACATGGCATGGGTCCGGAGTACCTTAGGGAGCACCTGTGACCAGCATCAACTTCCCTCCACCCAGTGCGCTCCCACAGAGAGGGCCTCCTCAGGGTGCCGCCTTTCGGAGAATGCCATCTGGTGACCCCCAGGGGGAGGACATTCTCTCTGGGTGTGCATGACCTGTGGAACCATTTACCGGTTGAGCTCGGATGGCTCCTGACCTACGCTCCTTCCGACGCGACCTAAAAACCTATCTGTTTGAACAATCCGGCCTGGTCTGATGGGTCTTATTTTAATTAGTGTTTTAATGTAATTTATCTTCTGCATTTGGGCACTAGGGTTTAATTTGTCTTCATTTTCTGTATTTGGCCATTGATATTTATGTCCCTGTTCACCGCCCTGAGTCCTTTGGGAGAAGGGCGGTATACAAATTAAATAAAATAAATAAATAAAATAAATAAATAAAAACCTACACTGAAATGAATCTTAAATCACAGATGTAGAGATTTAGAAGAAGTTTCTGCTGAAAGGGGAGTCAAAAAGTCAAAATGGTGAGCACAAACCTGTGAGAGAGATGGAGTTTGGTTTCACATCAATATCACACCAATTTTTTGATCCGTATGTGGATATCATGGTTTAGAAGGGCACTTTCAAACTGTTATGCCTGGAAGGACCTTATAAATAAAATGGCTGAACAAATTCCATTTTTTTCCTGTTGGAAAATACTTTCTGCATTTTGACTCTCTTTAAAAGATTTCTTTTCCATGTCTAGTTACTATGACAACTTAATTGTCCTCTGTATGCTGCCCACACTGCAAGAGAAAGAAGAATTGACAGTATAGCTTGTATATACATAGCTTGTTGGAGTACTAAAGGTATTGTTCAGCTCTTCTCTAACCACCACCATCTCCTTCTCTTCCTCTTACTCCTCCCTTCCTCCCTCTTCCTCTTCCTATTCTTCTTCCTCTCAAAATGACCACAAGTCTTTGGGGATTTCTCCTTCTAAAGAAAGCCTAACATAGGTAAATATTGTTCTTGAAATCTCTTAGGGTTTAGACAAGTGACACCAGAAACATATATGTAGGGTGGTATTTGGCCTGCAGGGATGCGGTGGCTCAGTGGATTAGGACACTGAGCTTGTCGATCAAATGGTCGGCAGTTTGGTGGGTCGAATCCCAAGTGCTGTGTAACAGAGTGAGTTCTGCCAACCTAGCAGTTTGAAAGCACGTAAAAATGCAAGTAGAAATATAGGGATCATTACGGTGGGAAGGTAACAGCATTCCGTGTGCCTTTGGTGTCTAGTCATGCCAGCCACATGACCACAGAGACGTCCTCGGAGAAGCGCTGGCTCTTCGGCTTTGAAACAGAGATGAGCACTGGCCCCTAGAGTTGAAAACGACTAGCACGCATGTGCAGGGGAACCTTTACCTTTACTTTTATTTGGCCTGCTCAATTGAAAATTCAAAGAATGTTGCCAGTGAAGGATTATGCATAGCTTCTGGTCTTCCATGATAATAAAGAACATCTAAAGGAGCAATGATTTTATTTGGGTTTGCTTGAACACCAACCAAAATCCAGATAAACTATGTTTATTTTCTCCAAATAATGATTATCAAGAACCAAACAGATGCAGACACAAGGTATAGGACTTGATCAAACACTCTTTGAGTCCCACATAACTTGAAAAAGATTAAGATTCAATCTTTTCTACTTCAGTGAAAAAACATCTAAAATATAATACACTATTTTTGAACTGTAGATCATAAAAATGAAATGTAAGATTTTGATAGTATAATGGGATGTTTCACCAGGAGAGATCCAGTTTGATGTAGTGGTTAACATGCTGGCTTGGAAACACAGAGACTGTGAGTTTGAGTCCTGCCTTAACCATGAAAGCCAGAGGGATGGCTTTGGGCCAATCACTCTTCTCAGCCCAGTTCACTCATAGGGTTGCTGTCCTGGGAAAAAATAGGAGGAAGAAGTAGAAGTATGTGTGTTAGCTGCAGAATGGAACAACTCGCCATAGCCAACTCACTGTGGCCAATTTGCGAACTGACCATGGAGAATTGTCATAGACTCATTTGCTGCCTTGAGTTACTTATAAAACTAATAAAAGCAGGGTACAAAATCTAATATATCAATAAAAATTCTTGATTCCATCCCCTCTTTCTCTGTAATGTGGATTATAAACTCATTGGGAAGAAATGTATGACAGAAATCAACAGTCTTTTGGAGACTAAAACATACAAAGAACAGCTGCAGGACTTGAGTTTGGCTAGTCTAAAGAAAAAAAGAAATAGGGGAGACATGATAGCAGTGTTCCAGTATTTGAGGGGCTGCCACAAAGAAGAGGGGGTCACATTATTCTCCAAAGCACCAGAGGGCAGGACAAGAAACAATGGTTGGAAACTGATCAAAGAGAGAAGCAACCTGGAATTAAGGAGAAACTTCCTGACAGTGAGGACAATTAACCAGTGGAACAGCTTGCCTCCAGAAATCATGGGCACTCCATCACTGGAGATTTTTAAGAAGATGTCTGAGATGGTATAGATTCTCCTGCTTGAGCAGAGGGGCTGGAGTAGAAGACCTCCAAGGTCCCTTCCAGTTCTATTCTATTCAATTATTAAAACTAACACATCTGATATTGCATAAACTTTTGTGGATCACAGTCCACTTTTTCTTATCACTATGAGCATGAAAGCTTATGCATCATACAAAAGACTAGCATGGCTGTGCCTCTGGAAAACATTAAGATTGAAAATATTAATATGTATGAACTAGCTCACTCACAGCTATCACCTATAACACTTAATATTATCAGATTTTGACATATGCTATCTTCTTTAAATAGTAAAAAGAAACTCATATACAAATGTTTTTCATTGTAGCCATACAAGTGTGAAAACTTTGATAGATCAATAGAAAACCCCCAATTTGTCTGCTATATTTAGCAGTGGTTATCAAAGTTGCTTAGGTCTACAGCCATCTATTGTACAGTTACCTGGTCATTGAGTAGTAACGGATTTTTGTCTCCTTGCCTTTCTGAGTTCCCACAAAAAATGGTATGGCTAAAACTCAGACACCCACGTAATCAAAACAATAAAAACTTAGAATGAAACAAACCTGTAACACAGAAGAAAATTTTAAAACTTTGACAAGTTATCTTGACAAAGAAAAGATCATTTTTTGACAAGAAAATCAATAGCCACAGCTTGGAAATAAACTCTTACCCCCAATATTTTCTGTGGCAGGAATAAATCATTGGACGACAATAACCTGGATAAGTTGTATAATAGGTGAAAAATGAGACAGAAATGAACAGACTGGAGATGAGAGCCAAGTGAATGGAAGCTTTGCAATGGAATCTGATTGATTGGTCATAATTTAAAAGACATAAAGATCAACTAGTGGAGGAAACCAGGAGAATATATAATGGTTCCTCGTTCTTTCCTCCCCCACACATTGGTTGTAGTAAATAAGGCTGTTCAGAAGCTAGAAAAAAAAAAATAGGACAGAAATAAAAAGCTGGGAAATTGATGATTGAGGCTATTACACAGTTTTTTTTCTAAATTAAACTGAGATTAACTTTAAAGCTGAGTTTGATTTATTTAATATTTCAAGGAAAGTTGTTCTATGTTTACAGATAAAAAAGAAGGGTTATACTTCAAATGTCAATGCTGCAAACATTGGATGTTTTTGTTTTGACAATATAAGAGGCAGCTTTTTCTTTAAATTGTTTTGCTCTTAGAATTAGATGAAGTTGGTGGGAGGAGGGAGAATGTTTCCCCCAGTTGTTTTTAATAAGATAAGAAATGGCCCGTTACTGAAGAGAAGGGAAGCTTTGCCCTTCAAACTGATTGGAGAACATGATTTATGACTGCTAATTGGAGGAGGGAATTGTGCCAGATATTAGGTGCTGAAGAGAGAGGAATTCAGATCTTGGCATTCCACCATGCTGTGCTGATGCTTTGTTTTTTTTACAATTAAAGACTTTTTTAGGATAAACAGTGCCTGAAAGTTCTTTGAAGTGTTTTGTTAGTCGGAACCATGACATCAATGCTGTAATTATGCAAATTTATAAAATTGATAAGACTGCTCATCTTTCTGCTCAAACAACTCTGGACAGCTAACAAGTGCATAAAAGTAATAGAAAAACCAGTAAAAGATACAGACAAAAAAGTCTCAAATAATAAGGGCAGAATCACAACCCAGGCTTTACTGACATTCTAGTTCTAAGGACTGAGGGAAAAGCTGGGTTTTTAGGCCTTTCAAAAGGCAAACAGGTTAGGGCCACCCAGTCTTCAGGGTGAAGGCTGTTTTATGGTGCCAGTACCAGAAAGAGCAGGCACACCTCCTAAGTCCTATAAGAGAACACTGTTTCATAGAAGGAATCTGGAACATGCTTACCTTGCTGAATCAAGTGAGATAGGTATTAGGCATATGATGATAGTCTACATATTGGGTTGGAAATATATAAGCCATGATGATGTTGTAACTTTAAGAAGGTAATTGATCCATGGGCGTGTGAGCTTGCTCATGGCCATAAGAGGGAGCTAGAAATGTAGATTCTCTCTCTCACTGGATCTCTCTGAATATCTGAATTTGCTGAGCGCTCTAAAATACTTTTTGCTCTGTATCTGCATAACTGTGTTTTTGACCTCTGGACTGGTAAGAAGACTTTGTATTAGGATTTGTACTTGGATTGTTATTTTTGTGTATGACCTGGACTGATTATTTTTGACTGTGCATTTTTGATTTTACACCACCTTAAAGTAAAATACTTTTTGCTTTTACAACTCAGGGTACTCTTGTGGTTACTGTGTGACTCTTACTGCTCTCGGTACCCTTTCTTGTCTGTGCAACTCTTTGGTAGCACTAGGAGACCTCTGCACAACAATACCTATCTGGTATTGAGATAACCCAGAGGTGGATGGATCGAAACCATTCTCTGCTACCAAGAGAGGAGCACCCATTCACCACTGCTTACAACATCAAGAAATGTTATTCTTGTGGGGCTAGAGGGCATATAGCCAAATTCTGTAGAAAGGGAAAAAACAGAATGTGAATAGCAGTGGGAAGGCTAAGAAGGGCACTGTTTTGGCTGTTTCTGGTGAACCAACATCCAGAAATAATGATTGTGGGTTGTTGATAGTGGGGCTTCACAATGCATTACTAAAGTGAAAGAGAGGTTTGTTAATATGAAAAACAGCAACCAATATGTTTCACTGGCAAACGGTTGGAAGATGAAGGCCTCTGGTGAAGGTAATTCCTATTGTCCATGCATTGATGAACAGTTACCTATGTTATATATACCTAAACTAAGATTCAACCTGTTATCTATAAGGGAATTGGTTAAAGTTGGGTTTGTGGTAACATTCAGAGGGGAGCAATGCACTATTGAAAGGAATGGAACCTGTGTAACTGCTAATTTGAAAAGCTTTTTCAAGATTGCAAAACAAATTTACAAATAGGAACCTTGGGGAAATAAGCCACTATTTGGGGTTAGATATTGTAAAAACAAATAGAGGTTTTAAGGTTTCGCAAGCCAGTAAAATATCTTAGTTATTAAAGAGATACAACATGGAAATGTGTAAATCAGCAAAAACTCCAATGGCTATGGATTTCAAGGACAATAATGTTGAGAGTCCTGTATTTGATAAGACTGTGTACCAATCTTTAATAGGTAGTCTTATGTATCTGAGTAATTGGACTAGACCTGATATCTCTTATAGTGTCAACCAATTAGCCACCTACAATAATGAACCAACTGTTAGACACTGGCAAGCAGCTAAACGAGTACTGAGGTAGTTAAAGCAGACTATTCACTACTCATTATACTTAGAGCCAAATCGTGAGTTAATCCTTACAGCTTATGTAGATGCGAGTTTTGCCTCTGAGACAAGCACTCGTAAATCTACTTCAGGATTGGCTATAATATTGGGTGATGCTTTAATTGGATGGAAGTCTATCAGGCAAAAGCACATAAGCCTGTCTACAATGAAGGCTGAATTTTCCTGTTTATCAGTGTTATGTACAGAACTGCTAGTGTACAAACAATTACTGTTGGAAATGGGTTTAAATGTAAATGATCCATTTATTGTGTATGAGAACAATCAGGCTGCGATAAAGATGGCAAACAATGCTGCAGTTAGAACAAGATCTAAACATACTGATCTTCGTTATTTAAATGTAAGACGATGTGTAAAGGATAAATTAATACAGCTAGAGTATTGCCCATCTGATGTAAATATTGCAGACCATTTTACGAAGGTCAAAGTGCTGTGAAACACAATGCTAATTGTGAAAGAATGTGCATAAGATTGATTTGATTTGATTTATTATATTTATATGCCGCCCTTCTCCCTAAGGACTCAGGGCGGCTCACAACAATAAAAACTAAAAAAGAACATGAAAATACAAAATTTAAAAAAGAATTAAACAGTAGATATGTTTGATACATAGTAATTTAACCCCATAAAACCAAATTTAAAACCAGTCAGTCCAGGCCCGATTGTTGAAACATCCATGTCTTCAGGTCATGGCGAAAGGACCGAAGGTCAGGGGCCATCCGCAGCTCCGGAGACAGCTCATTCCAGAGGGTCGGCATGCCCACAGAGAAGGCTCTCCCCCTAGGGGTCACCAGCCATCATTGCTTAACCGATGGAACTCTGAGTAGGCCGACCCTGTGGGAGCGAACTGGGTGATGGGAGGTTGACAATGGCAGCAGGTGGTCTCGCAAATACCCTGGGCCTAAGCCATGTAGGGCTTTAAAGGTAATTACCAGCACCTTGAATCGCACCCAGAGGACAACCGGAAGCCAATGAAGCTTGTGCAGGAGTGGAGGAACATGGGAGTATCAAGGAACTCCCATAAGTATGCATACAGCCGCATTTTGCACCAGCTGAAGCCTCCGAGTGTACTTCAAGGGCAACCCCATGTAGAGAGCATTACAGTAATCCAGGCAAGAAGTGACAAGGGCATGGGTGACCGTGCATAGGGCATCTCGGTCCAAAAAGGGGCACAACTGGCGTACCAGGCAAACCTGTGCAAAGGCCTCCCTGGTCACAGCAGTTAAATGTTCTTCCAAATTAAGCTGTGAATCCAGGAGGACACCCAAGTTGCGAGCCCTTTCAGAGGGGGGCAATACCTAACCCCCCATCAAAAGAGATGGAACATGTTGGACAATACGAGATGCCGGTATCCACAGCCACTCAGTCTTGGAGAGGTTGAGCCTGAGCCTGTTCCTTCCCATCCAGACCCGTAACGCCTCCAGGCACCGGGACATCACGTCAAGGGCATCACTGGGTTGGTTTGGGGTGGAGATGCACAACTGGGTATCATCCACATATTGGTGATACCTCACCCAAAAACCATGAATGATTTCACCCAGCGGCTTCATATAGATGTTAAACAGGAGGGGGGAAAGAACCGACCCCTGAGGCACCCCACAAGAAAGGGGCCTGGGGTGGATTTCTGCCCCCCTGCCAATACAAACTGCAAACGGCCCAAGAGGTAGGAGGAGAACCACCATAAAACAGTGCCTCCCACTCCCAACCCCTTGAGCTGTTGCAGCAAGATACCATGGGCAATGGTATCAAAAGCCGCTGAGAGGTCAAGTAGGACCAGAGATTATCTACCAGTGCGACCAATGCTGTTTCTGTGCTGTAACCGAGTCTGAAACCAGACTGGTATGGGTCCAGATAGTCCGCTTCATCCAGGAATTGCGGAAACTGACGCACCACAACACTCTCAACAACTGCTACAAAGCGAAGGTTGGAGACAGGACGATAGTTATTCAACGAGGCCGGATCCAAGGCAGGCTTCTTGAAGAGGGGTCTCACCACCGCCTCTTTTAAGGCAGAGGGGAAGACACCCTCTATCAATAAAGCATTGACCACTACCAAAATCAGGCAGTCTCTCAACTAGCCTAGATCTATGCCATAACAAACACCTTGAGCTGCATTCAGAAATTTACTGGAAGCAAGCTCAGTTCAATGGTGTTACATGATATTATGTCAGGATAACATTGTAGGTTACTCCATTCTGGATCAGCTTTGGCATTCAAAATACACTTTTATATAGCCGTAGTCCAATCAGGAAGTCATTAAGCAGAACAAGAGATGCACAAAATGGATTTATGCAAGGGCCCTCTTAGCCACAGCTGCCACCTGTCCCTCAAGCAGGAGCCCAGATTTCACACCAGCTCAAACAGTCATAGTGTTAGCCCATTCAGAGTTATTTATGCAAACTCTCCAGATGTGGGCGTCCCTAAAACCTATACCATTTAATTTTGTTAGAATTGAGTTAGAGTCTGTTCTTCCCCAAATTATCACAACAAAGTTGTATAATTATCATCAGTGATCAATGCTGTCTCAGTGCTATGCCCCAGCCTGAACCCAACCTGAAAAGATTTTAGACAAGCTGTTTCCTCCAAGATCCTTTGGAACTATGAGCCTAAAAAGAGAAGATGAAGCCTGGATGACAATTGTCAAGAAGTCATGGATGCAGCAATGGCCTCTTATTAACTTCTAATCAAGCAAGATCACACTTCATTTCACTTCTCAGAAGTGAAGAAGCTTCTTGGATGAGAAACGAAATGTGTTCAAAGAAAAAAAAACAAGAAAGTCCGCTTGCCTTTTGGAAAAGCACTTTAGGACAACCACCTGCTCTGTTTCACAGAATATCTGCTCTCTATAAAGCAAAATGCACAGCAGGAGGGTGATATTTTTTAAGGAGTTTCTAGATATTGTAACCTTCTAGATGTCCATACAAAATCCAGTATTATCAACCTTTGGTCATGTTGGCTTGGCCTGCTGGGAATAGCTTATCCCAATCTGATTACATATATGCCACTTTGGGAGCAGCCTTCTTTCCTCAGAATAACAAATAAGAATGAGTAACACTTTGGTCTTTAAGGGATCAGGTGTAGATTGGATATTTTTTACTAGATGTAATATTAATCTAATATTACAGAAAGGCACTTCTAGACCAATTTTCAGGAGTGTGCAGAATCATATTATCAGAGATCTCATTCTTTCTTTACCAGTAAACTACCTGTGATGTTGCTTAGATTATTATGATATGAAACCACTTTGGTTGACCCATAATGGACAAACTAATCATGGGAAATATAAATGTTTGCTTTTCATTCCATGCCATTTTCTTAGTTGAGCCTAAGATTCAGATGTGATTCTCAGGCTCAAATCTTTATCTTGTAAATTAGCTTTGGTAAAGGAGTAGATCCTTTCAATTGATTGCAAATGATCCAAGTTGTAATTTAAGAGTTAGAAAGTTAGAGAAGCAAAGGAGCCTCTCTCTTTCCTTTCAGTGAAGAGATCATTTGTCCTTGGAAAGAAAGAAAAAACATTTGAAATAAGCTGGAACTGATTTCCTATTCCCAAGGTAATTTTTATTATTTAGGTGGAATATAATTTCTAATTTTTAATTTTAGATAATAGTTAAATGACATTCAACATGAACGAATCACAGTCCACCATTAATTCAAATCTGTGTGGTAGATTTCAGACCATTTTGGAATATTGTTCAGTTACTGCTACATGCATTCTTTGAAAATTGGTGCAATAAAATGCTGCAGTACACAGACTCCTCACCTGCCATTGACATTATTCTAAAACTATTCTTTGAAAAGAATAGATTCCCCATCTCTCCATTGCAAAGTGCTGGTATTCTTTCCTATCTGAAATAAAACTTTCCCAAGGGCAAAGTTTTAGAGTTCTCATAATAGTCCTTGAGCCAAATTGGCTTCCAAGTTTTTTCAGGAGTGGGAAAATAATAATAATAATAATAATAATAATAATAATAATAATAATAATAATAATAATAA
>JAKJMR010000411.1:963230-1016250 GCA_024449315.1 Daboia siamensis | reverse complement strand
TATATATATATATATATATATATATATATATATATATATATATATATATATTTGAAAAAAGTCAAAATTGAAACATGTATACCGTGTGCATGCTCTGCAATTAAGGATTGCTAGCAGCTATAATTCATGGAAATTGCGCTTCATTGCTATAAGCCAAAACTCAGATTTGATACCAGAACAGAATATGATGCAGGTGTTAGGACAGTAAAATTATTTGGAAATAATGCTTTGGGCTTCACCAAAGTATGATCCTTGAGTCTTTATATATTTATTAATGCAAGTGTTCTCAAAATTTCTGCACCAGAATTAAAAATGGTGCAGCTACTGCTTTAATGCATTATTTCATGGGGAATCCTGAAAGAAAGAGGCCCTGCATCAATTAATATGATAGAGATGATGGTCTTGTTCCTCATAAGATGCAGAGTTTCTCTTTAAAGGATACACAGCCCTAGGGCATATGTGTCTCTGTGTGCATCTTGTACAACCATATACATATACATGCAGCCATATAGTAGTTTGAAAGCTCTTGAATTTAAGGCACAGACAGGCTTACTACAAGCACTCTTAAATTTTGAGATATCATCCTAAAATGATAATGAATGTCTATGAGACCCCCCCCCCTCCCAGGAATTAAACTAATAATTTTATTTTGATTAAGGTTGGGCATGAAATCTGTCTGTGGAGATTCTCAGTCATCCAGGTCATGGAAAAAGCAGCTTTGGGATAATATGGAATCATTGGTACTCTCTGAGCTTGATTGTTTGCTTATAGATGAATCATACTGATGATGTTTTTTAGTTGGGTAAGGAAATCTCTGCAAGCAAACCGGGCTCAGAGAGTGCCAAGAACTCCACAGCTCCATTCTGAGCTATAGACATTCTTTTCTATAAAATAGACTATTTGTAATAATTGAATTACAAATTATATATCAAAAAGCAAGGATAGAATCTTGCAACTTTACTACATAAAATGTTTTATTTGAAATTTAAAAAACTCAAATAGAAGTCTATCTTTTTTAATGGGAAGGACACATAAATTTGCTCAATTTTGCATAATCCCTGAAATCAGTCCTGCATATTCATGAGAGGCACCTTTTGTTTTCTGTTCATCATTTACTATTGGCCCATATTGTTTTTTTACAACAGCAATAAAACCATACTAAAAGGGTGGTCCAAACGTTAATCAGCAGATTGGGTATAATTAGCTTTTTGCTTTCTATATCAACCATTCCCAAAAATCCATTGTGAAAGACCAGTCATTTAAAATAATAAAAAAATACTGAAATTCAGTAACTTGCATACTTTTACAGGCATTCCAAAGAAACAGGTACACTACTGTTCGGCTACTACCAGTTCTACAATAGATATACTATTTGTTTGCCAGAGATGCCAGAGACACAAGAATATGTCTGAGAGAAGTCAATCAATATAATTTTCTGTAACTATTTTCTATAAATAATTAAAAATAAGAAGTATTGTAGGCAGTTTTTCACAGTCCTTGTGCCTGTGATAAGAAAGAGGCACCTGGAAAATTGATTTATATATTTTTAGTATTGAAAAGCCTGAGCATGAATATCAAGCCTCAGACAATATATATTATTTCAATACTGGTAATCCTTACAATGTTTCCAACCCTCAGTTTTACAACTTTTGCCTTTGCAAATAACAAACAACACTCAATCTATGAAATGCTGTATTTTGCACAAATTATGACCAGATATTATTTCCAGGAGCACATGTTGGATTTTGAAGACCTACATTTGGAATGTGTACCTTGGCACATTTCTGTGCATAAAATTACATCAATCTGGCACCTTTTGGCAATGAGCAATTAATTGCTTATAACTAGTCCTAGTGAACATAATTTGAAACATCTATGCAACACTGTTTAAAAGTCAGTCTTGCTTATTGCATCACAGAGCTTACTTGATTTACTAAATCAAATAGGAATGTAAAAATTGTATAGCAGCTCCAAAAAAGACAGAACAGGCTCAAATGTTGGCACTGATAGGTTGAATGAAAATGAATCATTTAAAAAAAATCATGATCATTCATTAATGGGAAAACCATATAGACATCACTTAACAGAAGTATGACAGAACTATATTTATATACTATTTTTTTTATCTTACTTTCATGTAGGATATGAAATTAGCTGTAATTGACAACAAAATGTTACAAAATGGCTCTGGATAGTAATTATTTCTTAATCAGGCTTTAGATTATGAAGTTTTTTTTAAGTGCATTAAAAAGTTGGGTGATTTTTTTATATTATAAAAAATTAGAAATAAACACAAATATCAAATTTGGGTAAAATTTGCTCTTAACTAGAATTGAACAAAGGAAATGTTTATTCATCCTTTGACTTGGAAGGAAAAAGCCACCCTTGGTAAAATAGATTGCTGCTGTTATAAGGCTCCATTGTTTCTAAATTAATATAAAAAGGAAACTAAAAGAAAATTACAAAAGGAAAGTGGTTCAAAGAAAACAGAAAACGTGTCCGTACATACTGTATCTGATGGAAAAATGTCATTATCTATCAAATATAAGATACAAAACCACCTGTTCATCTTATCTACAGCTCACCCTATAAATCCACTGAACAAAACCAAAGTAGAATTATAAAAGGTAACAATAATACATTTTAATACTGTTCTATAAGTTCTTATGGTTGCTTTTATTATGGGAGAGGTGGATGTAGCACTTGAAGACACAATCCACTGAATACTGTTTCTGAATAACCTTCTCATAATGATCAGAAATTGCACAATAATAGTGTCTGGAAGTCTGCATTCCTTATTATTACATTCAGGCTTTTGAAGGTGGCTTTTACGTCAAGGAGTTTCAAAATACATATAAAAGAAAAGTCTGGCACAAGTTTTCTTTCAAAATGTAGCACAGGATGTTCTTTGGCTGATAAAAGCATAGAATTCCAACTTGCAGCATGAATACAGAGCATTCAGATCAGTGCTGTAATGGGGCGGTACACAGAACAGGATGCCTTAAAGTCCTTACACATTCTTGATACAGTTCCATTTTATTTTTGTTGTCCTTCTCAGCACACAATGTGAAGCTCAAAAGGGAAAAACTTCAAGCCCACTTAAATAGCTGGTAAGGTGCGTCGCTGTTGCGATGTTAACTCTGGATGCCAGACATCCACAATGAATATCAGCCGATAAGCATCAGCATCCTGCCACACTTCATGTTCAAAAGAATCATCAAAAATGAGAATCTTCCCTTCTTCCCAGAATCTGAAAGAGAAAACAAATTATATTTTACCTGCTGCCTATGAAAACTCAAAACTTTTCCAATTGTATGTACATTCTGGATGCAAAATCTAGCTGATCAAAGTCACCAGGTTTATCTATTCTTTGACTTACAACCATTTGTTTAGTGATTGTTTCACTGTATAATAGCAGTGAAAAAACTGACTTCTGACCTCACACTTAACAAGTGTCACAGTGATTCCATGGTTGCATCATTAAAATTTGGGCACTTAGTAACCAACGTATATTTATTAAAGGTAAAGGTTCCCCCGCACATGCGTGCTAGTCGTTTCCGACTCTAGGGGCCGGTGCTCATCTCCGTTTCAAAGCTGAAGAGCCAGTGCTTGTCCAAGGATGTCTCCGTGATCATGTGGCCGGCATGGCTAGATGCCAAAGGTGCATGGAACGCTCTTACCTTTCCACTGTAGTGGTCCCTATTTTTCTACTTGCTTTTTTACATGCTTTCGAACTGCTAGGTTGGCAGAAGCTGGGATGAGTAACAGGCACTCACTCTGTTACGAGGCACTTGGGATTCAACCCGCCAAACTGCTGACCTTCTGATCGACAACTTAGCGTCCTAACCCACTGAGCCACCTGGGCTCACATTACTGCCATTCACCTTCCCATCTGGCTTCCAGTGAGTAAAGTTAATGGGGGAAGTTGGATATTCTTAAGGACCATGTAATTTATTTAACAATCAGAGTGATTCACTTAACGAGCATGGCAAAAAAGTCATAAAATCAAACATGACTCACTTAACAACTGCCTCACTTCGAAACAGACGTTCCAGTCACAATTGTAAGTTGAGGATTACCTGTAGTTATTATTTTTTTCATTCCACCAGGTGAAAAACTGATAACCTTGATGGAAGCCAAGCTGCTTATACTGACCCAGAGGCTTTCACAGAAAAATGTACTATGTGCACTATTTCTCCACAAGGGAAAAAAAAAATCTGAGATAGTATTTGATACCATGTCTTATTCCTTGGAATTTTTTTTCATTTCCAAATGTACAAAGATTTTCAAACTGTGGTCCACAAGTCCCATCTACTGAAGCACTATGGAATAATAGGTAAGGGAATAAAGGCAATGTGGGAGATGCACATGATAAGAAGGAAGAAACTATAATACTGTGTGAAATAATACAACCATTTTTGAAGTTGCTGAACATTCAAACAGATATTATAGTGAGAACAGCTGAAAAAAACAATCAAGACTAGGCAAGACAAAATTGTAAAGTACACTACAAAGATTTCAACACATTTACATTATGTAGAGATGAAATGAGAGATGTTTCAGCTGTTAAGTGATACTGCACTGCCATAAAGATTACCTCTCATTTCTTGGGCTAACCTTTAGTCATGAATTAAGAACAGTAACCCAAAAAGGTGAGGTTTTTTTTTGTTGTGCCACTAGACACCAGGAATTTGGAGAGCCTAACACTAGTGCTCTCACAGTTTGGCCAATCATATAATTCCAATTTACCAGGAAGCAAACACTGTGATCCAAGCATATGCATGCATGTCAAAACAGTCAAGAAGCTAGCTGCAATTGTGTGACTGAAATTCTTCTCTCTTTTTTACATTCATTGCAACTGTACACTGCACTTACAAAGGAGCAGGGCTCTGATCACACTTTTGCAGCTGCCATATTGTCTATTTTGACCTGCTAGCAATGCATTCCCCTACTTTTCACAGTGTCATCATCACAGCTTCTTAGGATATTCTTTACCTTCCCAACTCAATTTCACTTTTTTTAAAGGAGGGGAGGGACATCCATGCAAAGAAAAGTTTGGTTTGCAGCCACATACCATAGCTTTGTTATAAACAGTTAAAAGGCTAAAAGCTGTGCTTCACTTTGCTACACCAAACTGATTTTATTGATAAGATCCTCAAAATCATATGATACTCAGATGAAGTAGGAACTTGGATGATGCCAAATTCAATGCCTGTGTAGATATTGTTGAGTACAGATACCATAACATATAGCCCCAATTAGGTGGAGATATGCAGGGTTCTAAGCAATATGTCTATACTACTCTCTATGATGGTTCTTTGCTGGTTTAGCTTACAATGGAGATGCTTCTCTTGCCTTCCATACTATCTCTTAGTATCCTGGCTCTTGACACTCTAGAAAAAATGTTGAGGAGTGGAAAAGATACCTGGTTTCTTGAGCACACCGTATCCTGCAGCCTTCTTTAGGAATGACCAAGCCTAAATGCATCCTCAGCCTACAGTTAGTGGGCCCTGTGTGAGGCCAGACGTGAGTCCCTGGATGCATGACAGAATACTTGATCTGCAAAAAGATGTACAGTTGATTTTAAAAAACTGATGTCAGTTATGTTAAGCTTCTAGAAATATACTACATCTAGTTGAACCCAACCAAAATGATAAAAGTTTATGTTAGGGTCCCTACCAGCACTTTTTAAGTAATTTACTTGTGAACAGCATTATGGATAAAATTAATTTCAGCGCCTCAGACTACACGATACCATCTTAATTAACACTGAGTCTCCTAGAACTATTTTAATTGTATTTAATTATCATACATACATTATATGTTTTTATGTATATATCATTAAATCTCTATTGTGGATTATGTTTTCACTTTAAAAATAAATATATATACATATTTACTAATGACTTTATTTGCATGTATTAATCACAGTTGAAAGAGACATAAATGTCTTAATTTTCTCCACTCCTCTCATATAACTAACAAGAAGTTTTAATTTCAAATTGCAAACTATAATTAGTGATTATACATTAATATATATTGTAACTGATTAAATAATTTGTTAACTGATTTCTGAAGCTGAATCATATGGTTGGCATTAAGCACAATTCCAGAAGCAGATCAGAAAGTAATTCAATCAAGTCAGTTTATGGTCAGCACATTTTTTTATAAATAAACAATTATATTAGTATAACCCTATTTGAAATAAACTTGATTTTAGCTATGCTATGCATAATGTAAAGATTTGCATTTCCAAAATTAGTTGTATCTCCTTCTCTATCAATTGTGCCTATTTACAACTGTGGCAAACAATTACAGTCCTGTTTTCAATCCTAGACTGTAGAAAAATACATCATTGCATCATTTGTTATAACAAATATCATGCTGACTCACTCATAAACATTCAGCAAAGGTAAACTGGAAAGAAAGAAACTTCATTTTAGCATTTGCCTCCAGATGTAACCAATTAATTAATAATTAATTATCCTGTTCTTCTTAATATTTTTGTAAGTCATACTTACAAATATACATCTACATCCATTCCTGCCCCCCTTCCAATATAAACAGTATAAGGACTGTAAAGAGAACTTAAAATTATTTATTTATTCAATTTGTATGGCCACTCATCTCAAATCCATGATTCTGGGTAGCTAACAACAGCTGAAAGTGCCATAAAACATATAATAGTAACCCTCTACCTCATGTAATTAGCAGCTGAGTAAAAATAAAACCACCAACAACAAATCAACGTAATAGGTTCTGCAACACATCTGGATCCTGAAGCTTGATGACAAAACCATGTCTTTAAGACCAGGAACATTAGGATCAATCTAATCTCGGGCATCGGGGTGTGTGTGTGTGTGTGTGTGTATGAAGGGCAGTATGTGATTCAGAGCACACATGGCTGCAAATGTAGCTGCTAAAAGCAGCTGACACTCCTCAGCTCACTTGGCTGCCTTCTGCAGTGAATATGCAATCCCAGGAAAAGACCCGTTTGCTTTAAGATGTTCAGAACAGGTGCTATATGCAGGTCCACATGTCCTCTGAATCACACTTTGCCCTTTGAAGTTGGATAGTTGCCCACTATACATAGATGCTTCTTCATATCTATCTATGGACCTGTTCTACAAACTAGACAGTACCTGCCCTCTTCGGCATCCAGTGGCATCTGAGAAATGTTCTAATAAGGCACATGTTTTTGGAACACTGTTGCAGGCATTCTCATTTTTTCTTCCTAGAGTAAAACAGGAAAAATATAGTTTAAACATAAGTAATCTGAACTTCACACCCCCAAATCTAAGTATAGGAGATTTGAAAATGTCAACTCAGTAGGCGCTTGAAAGAGATTTAGAGCATAATCATCCAAATTGGCCTTCGTACCTAATTATAGCAGTGGAATACTTTGTATTTCTTTTTATGTAAAATACAACTCATAACTCCCAATTATTATAATTAGTATCCATCTAAAGAGGGGTGGATAACTTTTTCTTTAAAAATAATTTTGCTTTGGGACTAAATGGCACAGATTTAACACTAGACTGTCTACTATTTTATATGATATTTTAAGATACCTATGAATATTTCATAATACATTTTCACTGATCCCAGAGAAAATCACTCCATACTCCTTGCATACTCCAGGTTTTATTGAACTGACAGGGAAACATTATAGAGCTATTTGTATATTGCATAAAATATAGCTGTAGGATCATAAATATACATAAGGACAAAAGTTCCTTGAGTAACTTTGGTCCAGTTATGCTCTCCTTTCCATGGTCTCTCTTACCACCTAATATACCTTGGTTAGTGTTGTGAATGAGAATGATGTTTAGTTCCCTAAGGAAATCCAAAGAAGGATTTTGTAAAATTGTAAGTAAAATTCTGTGTCTTTTTATAATAGTGGTGATGGGCTCATGATTTGGAGAACATTAATTTTCTAAACTGAATATTATGACCAACTGAAAGAAAGTTTTTGTAGATAGCTAGGGAAGCAAAAGCAATCTTATTATTTTCCAGCACCAAAATACATTTTATACAGCATCCCATTTTTACATTACCCTAATAGGTATATGCCTCATTCTAATCATAAATGACAGAATTGCATCTCACTTGTAAGAAGAAAATATCTCTTCTTTGCCAGCGCATGTTCCATCAGGTAACTTTGTAATCTGTACACCATCCACTTTGTTAGGTGTAAAGCAAGTATAAGTTTTCTACATAAGAGAAATGCAAAACTGTACCTTGCAGATAAATACAGAAATGTGGATTTCTTTTTTTAAAAAAAATAGAGCACCTTTTAAATCTTTTTAAAGCTACATAAAGTAGCATGCTAAAAAAAACACAGAAATAATTCTGGGAAGTGCCCTGAAGTCATTCAGTCTTGTCCAATTTCTCACTCCCTTGCCTCTCCCCTTCAAACATGAAACCAAGAATCCACTACCAGTTTCAAGTGGAACTCTTTATTTTACTTAGACTTTGATAAAAAGTTGAAAAAAGAAGCCTTCCTTTTATGTGAGTCTTTCCAAGAGCTAAAATAATTTACATGTGGCTCATGAACAGATTTCCAGCCAGGCAATGATCAGATTTTTACCTGTTTAGCTTATATTAAGTATGGTCATGCACACTTCAAAAACAATTTAGAAGAATTAAGAATTATCTTTTTAATGTAGTAACGTTTTTCTTCAGGCTTGGATGAAAGCCTGAAGGAAAAAAAAGACAGTCTTCTTCAGGGATAGGGGTGCTGTTCTTGTATTTGTGGGGACTCTGATATAATTCTTCTCAATCATTTAAAGTGTCACAGTTCTAACATTAAGTGCCCCGAAATTCATCCCCCAAAAGCCAGAATTCCTCCACAATTTCAGAATAGGTCAATTATGGTTTTGTTTTCTCAAAATGAATATGTTTTTTCACTTGATTTAGTCAGTTGATGTTTTTATTCTCTTTTTTTTCCTGTAGGTATTATGTGCTATGAATGTAGTTGGAACCTAACTTTTGTTCTGTAAATAGGAATGAGTTTGCACACATGGAAGAAATGTTCCCATTTTCCTCTTCCCATTAAAATTTTTGTTTCACATGTTTAGGATCCTCCAAGGTCATGGACCTCTTCTTGGAAGGAGGAGTTTTGGTAATAGCTCTCCTCTTTTACATGAAGAACAATTTAGAGTTCATATCATTACATCTGTTTTATTATGCATATTTTATTAGCTTACCACTGGCTGCTCTGAAGTTTAGTAAGGAAAGACAGAATATAATATACTATATTTCACCACTAAATAACTTGATTAGTTAGATGTTCATGGTGTTGGATTCCAGTTCTTGTGATCACCAATTTGTCCAGATTTTTGAAGCTTTTCTAAGAAACAAATCTGTGTTGTTTTGATCTCAATCATCCACCTTATTACTGTCTTCTTCCTCACCTTTGCCAAGAACAGTCTTGCTTGTATAACATATCTATAGCATGTGAATTTCTTCTTCTTAATCTCAAGGGAGCACTGGGCCTTTATTTGGTCCATAACTGGATATTTTTGGAGCCTATGATATTCTTACTAAAGTTCTTCATATCAATAATTTAAACATTATCTTCTTTCTCAGTGCCTAACTTTCACAGCTAATCATTGGCATAGCTGGAAAGACCACTATTTTAAGTATTCTGATCTTTATTGCACTAGAAGAATCCTTATTTTTCATTGTTTTGTTTGTCATTGTCTTCCTTTCCAGGACTAGATTGTACTTTTCCTGAACATGTTTCATTTTTTTTAATCTCATCTTTTAAAATAAATTATCTATATTTTTTACTTCTTCATTAATTAAGCCACTTGACATTCTGTTTCTCCCTAATATTTAATATTAACCCAGATTTCTCATTTTCCATTTTTACATTCATAAAATAAGATAAAGGCTTTGATGTCTCCTTTGCTTTTATTTAACAAAATTAGGTTATTTGCGTATTTCAGAATGTCAGGGTTTCAGCCTCTCAATTATTGGTTTTCGAGCTTATGCTTGCAGTATTTCACTTCTGAATTGTGATATATTGCTCAAAGTATAATAGTCCATTTCTGTTTTAGAGTCCCTTCATAAGATCTTTCATTGTGGGCAGTATATTTCAGTTATACTTTGAAATTCAAAGTATTAATTAACATGTAGAGCAGAATGTATATTATAACTCTAACCCAGACATGTCAAACACAAGGCCTGGGGGCCAGATCCGGCCCGCAAAGTGGTTTCATGCGGCCCACAAAGCCATCCTGGAAACAGTGAGGGAACGGCCCCCGCTGCCTTAGCCTGGCCCAGAGACCCTCCTTCTGTCAGAGACCCTCAGATCTGTCCCACTCCTGCCCAGGCCCCATAGGCACCCTTGATGCGAATGAGGTAGAGCTGGCCATGTCCACCCAGTAGGCCATACGCACTCTAGCCACACCCACCTAGTAGGCCACGCCCACCCAGGCCATACCCTCCTGGCCCCCTGAGGGCAACTGCAATGCTGATGCGGCCCTCAATGAAATTGAGTTTGACACCCCTGCTCTAACCAGTAAAATATTACCAAGCATCCATGCCAATTTACTTTATGCAGGCAAAGCCACTAAACGATTTAAAAAGTGGCAATAGGCATAAACACACAAAGACCCCTTTAGTTAAACATTGTATCAGCACACTATTTCAGGCTTTTCCTTTTGGCATTCCTTTTGGGTCCACATCAGTATGTACAGACTAAGGTTCTTCTTTACACATGATGGAAATTAAGATTAAAATGTTTGGTCTCTAAAGGTGTTAATGAAGACCTCAGTTTGACAATTACTGTGATGATTTTGTCATTCAGTACTTATATAATAGATATGTTATTTATTTTTAACATTTAGAATTTGGCAGTATAATTTTTAAAAATTATTTTATTATTTATAGGATTATTCTCAAACAATCTTTGTAGTCCATTTCCAGAAATTATATACATGCTGTACTTGAATTGTTCCTCTCTTTGTGTAATTAATGAGCCATTATTTAGTTTGGGTGCATCTTTGCTTTAAATGTCATTTTATAGCACTCAGAGGGTTATATCATTGCTTTTTAATCAGTGGCTCATCATGGGAAATGTTACATATGTTTGTTTAATCTTTAGAACAGTTGTATGTTTATATACTTGTGTAATTGGAAACATTTTTATATTATTGCCAAGAGTGGGGTAATAGTATTGCATTATTGATTTTATTTTGCTAAACTTTTCTAATTTATTTGCACTTACTGAGACATATACATAAATGAAGAAAATTTTTATTTCTGTTTTAATTTATTAATAGTGGTTTCCTTTTTAGCTTTTGCTTTATTTTGTAAAATTCCATCATCGTCCCTGTTCAATTCCAGAGTATCTAGTGTTTTATTTATGTGAGTTACTGTCCTATTCATGTGTGTTATAACATTGATAGATATATTATAAAGAAGCAAATGCAAATCTATTTCTTTTATTCCCTTGAATTATTAATCATATGTTAACTATCTGACCCTTTGCATTTTTTGAAACTTACCTGCTTTTGAAATTCACTCCATATACTGCTCCATTTCTGTTTGTAAGAACATAGCCAAAATTTTCCTTGTGTGAGAAATTAGTTTATTGACATTCTCCTGCAATTTCCTTCTTGAGTATAGCTATATGCATTATTTTGTAATCTCTAGGCCATACAATCTTTTTTCCATATTTGTTGAGATGTACAGTTTAACTCCCTTCTGCAGCTTTAAAAAATTCAACAGATACTTCATCAGTATCTTATATTTCCCATTTGGCTTGGTTTATTACTATAAACCTCTCTAGAGAAGTTAATTCCTGAATAAATTATCTTTCTCTGCAAAAGTTTTGATAATTTTATAATTCTATTTGTAAAAGAATTCAATATAGTCTTTTCAACATTTTCCCATCTTTTAATACATTTAGTTTTATTTGCCTCTATTGCATTTCTTGCATGATTAAGTATTTCTGCCTTACATAGCTGGTAGTCACCATAATCAAATTAAAATTACATTGTATTTTATGACAGCGGTCCCCAATCCCTGGTCTGTGGACTGGTACCGGTCTGTGTCCAAGTGGGAACTGGACCATGCAAGCGGCAGGTGAGCGCGCAAAGCTCCATTTGTGCATGCACTGGATTAGATTGTGTATGTGAAACCATCCCACACACACTACCACTGCTCGGGGACCACTAAATTATGACATAAGTATATAGGATTGCTGGCCTCCATCCATGTTACCGTAGCTCTAAATTTTCCTGAATTTTTTTATATCAGCTTAAACATACTTTGTAACCTTTTTCTTATTATTGTCCTAATTTTGTTGACAGTGATTGAGAGCATGCTTAGTTCTGAGTTTCTTTTATGAAATTTTAAATATTTATAGTTTGTTATTTATTTCAAATATCCCCTACGTAAGAATAACTACTCTAACAATAATAAAAATAGTAATTCATATGGTCTGAGACAATTTGCAATTAAGTAAACGTAAAAACCCTACTCTCCTTTCATGAGGATTTCAATGATATTGTCCTCTTTTGGGAAGAAATAAAAATATTTCCTTAAACTGAATATGAACTAATAGTAAAAATGAAAAAAAAATAAATTCTCAACTATAGTAATAATGGTAAGAGCAGCATGGATCCATGAAGAGCATCTTTCCCTCCCAGAAAAAAATATGTCTGGCACTTCAGTTTTCATAATCCTGATCTTTAGCATCATAAAACATATTTTCTCTTTAACATTTCAGTTGTTTTGTTTTGTTAGCATGGAAAGGGAATAATGAAAGAGACAAGAAAAGTAATCAGTTGCGTACCTTGCTGCCACAGAGTAAACTGGCTCCAGTCACCCTTTTCTCGTAAATTTTCATCTTCTGGAAGAAAGAGGCCCTTGCTTCTATCCATTACAGCAAGTCCTTCATCCCGGATCACCTTCCAGTTTTTTTCTAAAGACTAACAGGACAAAAAAACGTACATTGCATATTCTTTTAACTAGTTCTCCTTACTACTTACCAGAATGGCTTTCACTTTCATTTGCTTTCGATTTACCTAAGGAAGGGGTTACTTGGTGGACAATCTGATAATATGATAATCATTCAAATTTATGTTATAACCACTGATGCAGAAGAAGATTGGACTTTATGATCAAGTCCAATTTGAAATCATCAGAACATGCAAGCAAGATGTGCTAGTTGTGATTGGTGATTGGAATGCCACAGTTGGAAACATGAAAGAGGAAAATGTAGTTGGATTTTATGGATTAGGAAACTGATAAAACAAAATAAATATATTTAACAGGAGCCTGAAGCAGGAGCCTGATATACTAAATTATGCCACTCCAGTGATTACTTTATAGCTAACATTGTCTTTAAACAACCAAAACTGTTGTCTCCAAAGAAGGTCTTCTTCAGATGGCTTTATAGAAATCAAATCTACTATATTATTGCAAAAAATGCATGGCCAAGTATGAGTGTGGATGAGATCATGAACTGCATGGACAGACTTAATCATAATGAGTGGTACCTGGCTCAATAGTAGAAACTGTGAGAAGGACTTTGGATTCCTAGTGAACAATCACTTAAATATGAGCCAGCAGTGTGTTGCAGCTACCAAAAAAACCAACACAGTCCTAGGCTGCAACAAAGATGATTAGGAGACTGGAGGCTAAAACATATGAACAACAGTTATAGGAATCGGGTATGTCTCGTTTAATCAGAGTGAAAAGAAGGACTCAGAGTGATATGATAGCAATGTTCCCATATCTAAGGGGCTACCACAAAGAAAAGGGAAAAGCAAAAAAGGCAGAACAAGAATCAATGGATGGAAACTAATCAAAGAGAGAACCATCTAGAACTCAGGAGAAATTTCCTGACAGAACAATTAATTAGTGGAACAACTTGACTACAGAAGTTGTGAATGCTCCACTCCTGAAAGTTTTAAAGAAGAGATTGGATAGCCATTTTTCTGAAATGGTATAGGGTCTCCTTGAGCAGGGGATTGGACTAGAAAACCTCCAAGATCCCTTCCAACTCTGTTATTCTATTAGTACTATTGAGCCAGGTACCACTGATTATAATTTAGTCCAGGGCTTTTCAACCTTTTCACTCATTGTACCACTTTTAGGATATGGCAATATCCAAGTACCACCAGTCGCCCAGCAAGGTGTCAAAAAATTGATGACCCAAGTTCAGTTACAGTGGCACTGAAAAAAGTGCCCCCCAAGCCACAGCTGAGCAAGACACCTGGCTGCCCGGTGGCCCTCTTCCTCTTGTTTGAGGTTTTCATTGTTGTGAGCATTTCTGTTGAGGATTGGCAGCAGAGGTGGGGTGAGGGGGTTGTTTTGTTTTTATTCCCCCCCCCATCTGCTCGGTGGTTGCAGCAGGTTTTGGTCACTTCACATGACCCTGGGACACTGTGACCGTGATAAACATGAATCAGTTACCAAGCATCTGAATGTAAATCACAAGACCCTGGAGATACTGTAACATTCCAGCTGATCGGCACTTCTTCTAGGCTCAGCAGAAGTGTCAGGATCAGTGCCGAGCTCCAGCTGGAGCCTGGCACTTCCACTGAGCCTTGACAGTCCTGAAGAAGTGCTGATCAGCTGGAAAGCAGCACTGAGCTTGGCGCTTCTGCTGAGCCCTGACAGCCCTGCAGCTCCAGCCATCTCTCGCTCAGGCTTGTGCAGTGCTGCCACCAGTTCAGCTCTATCGTCTCCCCTGCTACCACTTTTCTAGGATGGTCGCGTACCACCTGCCAGGTGCCAATGTACCACAGGTGGTACCCGTACCACTGGTTGAAAAGCCCTGATTTAGTCTGTCTATGTGTTTATACATGCTGACTGTTTAATCCATCAACAGCTATTACTAATTACTGACTTGTTTGAACAAATGACACAATCCACTCATGGTGCTACTGACACCAAAAAGTCAGCATATTGGACAGAAAGATAAAGGACATGGGGACTAATTTCATCCCTACCTTTTAAAAACCATGCCCTAGGTCAGAAAGAAAAATAATTACTAGTTATGGAAATGGTACAAATGAAATAGTTTAGATTCTTTTATCTTATCTTTTATCTCATTTTCTTTAAATATGAGACATATTTCTCAGATAAAGATTTCTTATTATGTGGATTGTATTTGATTATGAGTAGCATTTTACATACTATATAAAGTTTAAAAAAAAAGTTTTGATGCTGCAATATTGGAAATATTGATATTGCCTTTTTGCAAAACTGCAAATGATGAAGTGATACACTTGTAAATTTAGATTGCGTGAACAACAAACTTGCCTACATTTCTTGACATTAAAAATAACTGAAGTAGAAGCATGAAGCCTTTTCAAAATTAATTAAAACATCATCTTTAATAAGCTTGTTGTTTTCGCATATTTTGTTTGTAGCAAAAGCAATGCTCCTAATTAGAATTGTTTTTTTTTTGTTGAAAATTGTAATAAATAACATGCAAAATATGATAGTTACAATACTCTTTTCTAATGATCCCACAACTTTGTTTATTGATTCCTTAAGCAACCTTCCAATTGTATTATCTATTTTATGCACCCAACCTATAATGTCAATTAAACCAAAATAGATATTTGCTGCAACAGGAGCTTTTGCTGTTATTCACACAAAATAGTAGAAATAGCAATAACACTTAGACTTATATACTGCTTCATAGTGCTTTATAGCCCTTTCTAAGCTGTTTACAGACCCAACAATCTGGCTCCTCATTTTACCGACCTTGGAAGGATGGAAGGCTGAGTCAACCTTGACTCATTCAGAATCAAACTCCTGGAGTGAGTAGTGAGTTACCCTGCAATACTGCATTCTAACCACTGCGCCACCATGGCTAGATAAAATCAGTTGTCAGTGTTGCTTAAAGAGTAAATTGTTTTAACCACTGAATTATAGTATTCAATCACTGTATTATTTTATTGTTATAGTACAAGTATTATTTTTCTTTTTTCAAATAGTTTGCACATATAAGCTAGATCTGGCACAATTGGTACCAGTGTTTCTGTAAACATCTCCCTTAGTGGTTACCAGGTTCTACAATATTAAATTTTAAAAAATAATTTAAGACGCAACTTAAACTAAGTTCTAGCTTTCAGAAACCTCTTTATTTCTAGGAATGCCAGATTATACTTAGGCTTCATAAATATCTTTTGAACATAAACACTGGACTTCCGGGTGGCAAGGCACCGACGACGACAGCTGCTTTTAAGTTGTCAGCTTTGCGGCTTTGTAGAACCGCCGAAAACAGCGCCGATCAGCTGTTTTGGCGGTTCGGAAGCCCCCTCCTCGGGAGAAGAGGAGGGGGTGAGTATCCAAGTAGGGGAAGGGCTCTCTGGGGCCGCCAGGGCTTTAAGTTCTGGCGGCTGAAGGATTGAGCCCCCCCGAAGCTTGGATTTCTCCGGGCTGCGCAGCGTGTCTGATCCGTTTTTTTTTGGAGCAGAACAAGGCGAACGCAACCATCCCTGCTTACAAGAATGGACTTTGGAAGATAATGAAAGCAGGCAGAGCGATGCAAGAGAATAAGGAGTAAGTGAACTTTTGATCTTTGGCTCAATCCACATTGAAGACTTTGAAAGTGAAAATGCGTAGTTGCAAAAGAGGGAAAAAAATGGCGGCTAAATCTTCTAAACTTACTAAAAGTGCGGGGCTTCCCCCCTGCCGCAATCTTCAGTGCAAGCCTTAGCACCTCCTGCACCTTTACCTTCGCCTGTTTTAACAGTTAAAGTTTTGCAAGATGCTTTGGAAAAGCATTCACAGCATTTAGCTGAGATGATAGATGAAAAGTTGGATGAGAAGCTGACAGAAATTATGGATGAAAAGTTTACAGTAATAAGGGAGGACATCTTGCTTGCATTTCAAGGCATGGCGTTATGTATTGAACGCCTGGACGAAAGAGTGGAGGATCTCACTCAAAATAATATTAAATTGGATGCAAAGATATTAGAGACAGAGAATGTGGTGGATAAAATTGATTATGATCTGACATTGGTACAATATCATGAAATGGAGTTTGCTGTGAGAATTATGGGTCTTAAGGAGAATCTCAAGGAAGATTTGAAGAAAATAGTCTCTGTTGCTCTGGAAGATGTGTTGGGAAGGCCAGCTGAAGGAATTGCAGAAGATATAGATAAAATTTTCCGTGTTAATTCCTGGATTGCGAGACAAAGGAAACTACCTAGAGATGTGGTTGTTTATTTTACAAAGAGAGCAACCAGGAATGAAGTTATTCAAGTCTCTTACAATACTAAGCTTGTGATCGCAGAGCAAGAAGTTCTGGTTTTAAAAGAGATCCCTCCAAAAATTTTAAGGAAACGAAAGGAATTTGCATTTCTGGCACAGGAGCTTAAGCGACGTGATATCAAGTTTAGATGGGAGATCCCAGTGGGTATGGTGGTAATGTTTGAAGACATAAGATACCGTCTTGCTACAGTGATGCAGGCACGTGATTTTTATAGCAATGTTTTAAAAGCAATCCCCATACCACTTCTGGAATCAACAAAGGAGGGAAAGTCTCATGATGCAAATTTCAACAGTATCAGAAGAAGTAAGAGACCAGAGGATTACGCGTGCTGCTTTGAGACGAATCAGACGTGAGCAAGAGCAGGATCAGCAGAATGTTGTGGAACCTCCAAAGTGTACCTATAGCGAAGCTGTGGGAGGAGCGCGGCCTAAAAATGTGAAGGGGATTCTGGAAGACGCGCTCCAAAAGCTTCGGGTTGCCAGAAATGGTGACTAAGTTTTTAACTTGGAATGTCAATGGATTAAACTCACCACAGAAGAGAAAGAAAATTTTTCAATATTTAAAGCAATTTAAGACTGATGTTATTTGTTTACAAGAAACACATATTAGAGCTATGGACCAAAAGCATTTATTAAATTCAAGATTAGGTACACAATTTATTGCTTCTGCAGTTAACAAGAAAAATGGAGTGGTTATTTACGTTAAGAATACAATTACAGCAGAGTTAATTGAAGCAGATCAACAAGGAAGATATGTTATTGTGGACTTGTTAATAGAAGGCAAAAAAACTCTTTTGGTCGGATTATATGCTCCAAATCAACAGCAAGCTGATTTTTATAGTTTATTACACAGCAGGATTACCCAATTGGATTACAAATCTTTTATTTTTATGGGAGACTGGAATGGTGTTTTGAATGTACAAATGGATAAGAGTGGATCTTATAGAAGTACCCCAAGTCATGCTAAATTGCCTAAATCTTTTTTTGAGATGATGGATGATATGGATTTACGTGATGTTTGGAGGGAGAGGAACTCACAAGAAAGGGACTATACTTTTTTTTCTGATAGACATCAATCTTTTTCCAGGATTGATTTTATATTATTGACTAATGATCTTTTTTTTTAGAACTAAGAAGATAAAGATTTGTTCAAGGACTATGTCTGATCACAGCCCAGTTTGGTTAGAGATTGGAAAAGACATTAGAGAACGACGCTCCTGGCGTTTAAATGAGAATTTGTTCAGAAATCAGAAAAATGTGGAAGAGTGTAAAAAACAGATGAAGGTTTTTTTTGAAACAAATATGCATAAGGGTACTTCTATGGAAATGGTATGGGATGCTAGTAAGGCGTATATGAGAGGTGTGTTGATATATCTTAACAATAAATATAGACGTAATTTGGAATTTAGGAGGAAAGAATTAGAGACAGAGATTAAGGAAAAAGAAAAGGTTTTAATTTTGAATCCATCGGATGTGAAGATTAAAGAGACTATTAAGTTATTAAGAGGACAATTTGACAAGTTAATGGCTGATCAGGTGGCAACTAATTTACGGTTTGCAAGGCATAATACTTTTTGCAATGCCAATAAACCAGGTAGATGGTTAGCTTATATGCTAAGGAAGAAGCAAAGGGTTTCTAATATAGATAAAATAGAACATAAGGGAAAGATTGTGTATCAACAGAATCTTATCAAGGAAACCTTTGTTGATTTTTATTCTAAATTATATGCTAGAGATAAGATTAATGAAATGGACATTGATTTATATTTAAAAGACTTTAGCATCCCGGTTCTCACGCAAGAGCAAAAAGAAGAGATGAATCAGTTGATAACTGAGGAAGAAATATTTTTGGCAATTAAACAGTTAAAAGTAGGTAAAGCGCCAGGCACGGATGGTTTGACTGCTGCGTATTATAAAAATCTACAGTTTGAGATGATAAAGCCATTAAAGGAACTGTTTCAGACAATTCAAAAAGGGGGAGGAGTGCCTCCGTCTTGGAAAACTGCTTTTATTTCTTTAATCCCGAAAGAAGATCAGGACGTTACTCAAGCAAGAAATTATAGGCCAATGTCACTTTTGAATACGGACTACAAGATATTTGCTAAGGTTTTAGCTAGTAGATTGATGAGGGTATTGCAACAGGTAATTCATGGTGATCAAACTGGGTTTATAAGTGGTAGACAAATGAAAAACAATGTGAGACATATAGTTGATTTGTTGGAATTTTTGGAAAGGAATAACCAGATCTGTGCAGCATTGATCTTTTTGGATGCTGAAAAAGCCTTTGATCAATTGGATTGGAAATTTTTGCTGAAAGTATTAGATAAAATGAATTTTGGGGATGAATTTTTACAACCAATCAGGGCATTATATCAAAAGCAAACAGCTCGAATAATAGTTAATAATAGTTTGACTGAAGTGTGTAATATTGAAAAGGGTACGAGACAGGGTTGCCCGTTATCACCTTTATTATTTGTCTTAACGTTGGAGATATTACTGATTAAAATACGGAATTCGGAAACAATTAAGGGAATTCAAATAAGAGATCAGGATTACAGATTGAGGGCGTTTGCGGATGATCTGGTTATTACGTTGACACACCCAGAAAATTCTGTTATGGAATTGATGGAGTTAATATCGCAATATGGGAAAGTTTCTGGATTTAAGATTAATATACAAAAAACTAAAATGTTATCTAAAAATATGACAGTTTTACAAAAGGTAGCTTTAGAAAGCTTAACTGGATTTGAAATTGTTGAAAGGGTTAAATATTTGGGGGTATACTTAACACCTCAAATGTTAAATTATATAAAAACAATTATGAAAAGTTATGGAACAAAGTGCAAAAAGAATTGGATAGTTGAAAAAAATTGCAATTGTCATTATTGGGAAGAATTGCAGCAGTAAAAATGAATGTATTGCCAAAATTTTTATTTTTGTTTCAAATGATACCCATTCTTAAAAAGGATTCAAATTTGGAGGAATGGCAGAAGGGTATTAATAAATTCATTTGGGCAGGGAAAAGGCCACGGGTTAAATTTAAAATTATGCAGGATACGCGTGAAAGAGGTGGTCTAAAAATGCCCAATCTTAAATTATATTATGAAGCTGCTGCATTATCAGCTATAAGTGATTGGATTAATTTGACACAGGGGAGATTATTAAATCTTGAAGGGCATGATTTGTTATTTGGTTGGCATGCATATTTATTGTATGATAAGAAGGTAGACAATGTGTTTAAAATGCATATTTTGAGGTATGCTCTGTTGCGAGTTTGGAAAAAGCATAGACAAAAGTTAAATTACAAGATACCTTTATGGGCAATACCCAAGCACGCAATAGAGAACATAAATTTTGGATTTAAACATGATGTGACTACATATAAGGAAATTTTGAGTTTGGAGAGGAATGTATGGTGTTTGAAGTCATATAATCTTTTACGAGAAAAAAAGATTGTACAAACTTGGTTTCAATATGGGCAATTACAAGCCAGGTGGAAAGAGGATCAGAAAATTGGTTTTTTAATGGAGGATGAAAACTTGGTAAAGCAAATTAGAAATCAGGGACCAGCACATATCAAACGGATATATCTTGCATTGATAGAGATTGATTCAGAAACAGAAATTGTTAAGGATTGTATGATAAAATGGGCACAGAATATTCAGGAAGTTATTACAATGGACACTTGGGAAAAGATCTGGGTTAGAAATGTGAAATTTACGCAAGCCCAAAACTTAAGAGAGAATTTTTATAAAATGTTTTATAGGTGGCATTTAGATCCTAGAAAGTTAGCAAGTATGTATCCGAATTATCAGCCTAAATGTTGGAGATGATGTTGCGGTGAAGATGCAACGTACTTTCATATATGGTGGACTTGTAAAAAGATTAAAGCATTTTGGATTAAAATTTGGTGGAATATGCAGAAGATATTCAAGAAAAGGATAAAGTTTTGTCCGCAGTTGTTTTTATTGGGCATTATTACTGATACTACCGTGCTGGACATTAATTTGATGTTGAACTTAATTACGGCAGCGAGACTTTTAATAGGGCAATATTGGAAGAAGGAAGAATTGCCGACTATAGAGGAATGGACTTTAAAAGTTTCCAACCTGGCGGAAATGGCGAAGATTTCAGCATATTTGAAAGACCATTCGCAACAACGATATATTGTGGAGTGGAAGAAATGGATTGATTACATCCAGAATAAATACCGGACTAAAAAGTTTCATCTAGCATTTGAATAAGTATATTGCTTGTAGTCAACATATAAGAGCTAAAGTGCGAGAGACTTAATAGTTTATTGTTAGTAGTATATTGTAGTTTATGATTGGTTACTTTATTTTTATACCTTGTATCCAGCTCTGGGAAGTCGGGGGGGGGTGGGGGGAAGGGAAGGGGAGGGTGAGAGGGTGGGATAGGGTTGGGAAGGGAGGGAAGGGTTGGGGGAAGGGATGTAATAAATAAAATGTATTGAAAAACTTTTTAATAAAAAAAAAAAAAAAAACACTGGCTGTGACCCAATACGTTGTTTCTAAATATGCCCATAAAAATGGTAATTACAAATAATTATAAAATATTGTTGATTTTTAATCATTTTTAATTGATTTTATAATTATTTTTATTATAAGATACCTAGAGTTATTTTATTGTGAGATTGATAAAAAGTAATAGTGAGAAGACTAGATAGTGGTAGAAAGTAAAGTCCCCAGTCTGCATAAGCTAGACAAAGCCATAATTTTTATTTTATCTTTCATATTTGTAAAACTAGAATACATTTTCTTTAAAAAAGCTCCCTGATTGCTTTTAAAACTCAGAATATCTGAATATTTCTGCTCATGCACACTTACCCCATTATTTTCTCATAGAATTATAGAATTGGAGGAAACTGTTTTGACTTTCTATCTTCTGCTTCTTGCAGAAATCCAAACAGAAGCATCTCTAGCAGAGGACCTTCCAAGCTCTGCTTGAACACATGAATGAAAGTCAATCTACCTACCTGAGCAATTTTAACATAAATCTGTGACAGGAGATGGAGATGCTTAAGAGCATCTCATAGCCAATTATATAAAGAGGCTAGTGCAGAAGAGGGCTGGGTTTGCATTTTATTAATCAAAATTGAATACCTGATCATACTCAACCACTGTCCTCAGGAAGACAGATGGAAGACTTTCTTGATCAACTGATTTTTTTTGTCTTTGTGGGAATTATTTCCTTGTGTTTCATGTTTGTTTGTGTATGCATACTTTTCTTGTCATATGAAACACCTGGAATGGGTATCTAAAAGCTATCTATAATATAAGTCACTTAACCCTATCCAAGAAGAATAAGTTGAAGAGGAAACAGACTTCTTAAAGGGTCTGGTGGTTTTTCCTCCCCAATACCTCCCCCCCAAAGGATTTTGACCCTTTGCAAAGGTTCAAAGGTTGGGTGTAGATATTTATGGACACATAAAA
This sequence comes from Daboia siamensis, assembly GCA_024449315.1. Lineage (NCBI taxonomy): Eukaryota > Metazoa > Chordata > Lepidosauria > Squamata > Viperidae > Daboia > Daboia siamensis. The sequence continues at coordinate 993,547 of JAKJMR010000411.1, read as the reverse complement.
TAGCAGGTAGATACCAAGGCCAGGCTTTTCCATATAGATGTTGAAAATGCAGCATCTCAGTTTCCAATAAATGTCTTTATATATTTGTATAAATAGACAAAAATGGATACGTAGCTACTGGAGGGAGAAATCACTACATCTGCAACCTTAAGAACACACAAGCTGTATTATATATGCAAATCAATTATCCTTACGAAAAATAACTTATTTCTATAACTACGTATTTCCTGAAAAGAACAGGAAGCTTACATATCTCTTAAATTACAAGAGATTAATTTACCAGAATGCTAGGCAATTTTCCAAAACACGGTTACTGCTTTGAAACAGATGCTTATGGGTTCTGTCTTACCATTCTTTTCTACATGAAAATGTGAAAATAATAATAATAATAATAATAATAATAATAATAATAATAATAATAATAATAATAATAATAATAATAATAATAATAATAATAATAGGAAGAAGAAGAAGAAGTAAGTTGGAAGGGACCTTGGAGGTCATTTAGTCCAACCCCCCGCTCAGGCAGGAAACCCTATATCATTTCAGGCAAATGGCTGTCCAGTCTCTTCTTAAAAACTTCCAGTGTTGGAGCATTCACCACTTCTGGAGGCAGGTTGTTCCACAGATAAATTGTTCTAACTGTCAGGAAATTTCTCCTTAGTTCTAGGTTGCTTCTTTCCTTGACTAGTTTCCATCCATTGCTTCTTGTCCTCTCTCAGGTGCTCTGGAGAACAGCCTGGCTCCCTCTTCTTTGTGGCAGCCCCTGAGATATTAGAACACTGCTATCATGTTACCCCTCACCCTTCTCTTCATTAAACTACACATACCCAATTCCAGCAACCGTTCCCTATATGTTTTAGCCTTCAGTCCCCCAATCATCTTTGTTGCTCTTCTCTGTACTCTTTCTAGAGTCTCGACATCTCTTTTTTACATCGTGGCGACCAAAACTGGATGCAGTATTCCAGGTGTAGCCTTACCAAGGCATTGTAAAGTGGTATTAGTACTTCACGTGATCTTGATTCTATCCCTCTGTTAATGCAGCCTAGCACTGTGTTGGCTTTTTTGGCAGCTGCACCACACTGCTGGATCATATTGAAGTGATTGTCTACGAGGACTCTGAGATCCCTCTCACAGTTACTACTATTGAGCAAGGTAACACCTATACTATACCTGTGCATTTGATTTTTCCTGGCTAAATGTAGAACCTTACTTTTTTCACAATTGAATTTCATTTTGTTAGATAGCGCCCAGTGTTCCAGTCTGTCCAAATCCTCCTCTATTTTAAGCCTATCTTCTGGAGTATTGGCTATTCCAGCCAGCTTGGTTTCATCTGCAAATTTGATGAGTTCGCCTTCTATCCCCTCATCCAAATCGTTGATGAAGATGTTGAAGAGCACTGGGCCCAGAACAGAGCCCTGGGGCACCCCACTACACACTTCCTTCCATGCAGATGCAGTTCCATTGAGGACCATACGCTGAGTATGGCCTGTCAGCCAGCTACGAATCCATTTGGTGGTGATGCTATCTAACCCACATTTTTCTATCTTATCAAGTAGTAGGTTGTGATCTACTATATCAAATGCCTTACTGAAATCCAAGTAAATTATATCTAAAGCATTCCTCTGGTCCACAAATTTTGTCACTTGGTCAAAGAATGCAATAAGATTTGTCTGGCATGATCTGTTTTTGACAAACCCATGTTGACTTTTAGTGATGACTTTGTTTGCATCAAGGTGTTCCTGATTTGTTGTTTGATTATCTTTTCCTGAATCTTCCCAGGTATTGAGGTCAGGCTGATAGGTCTTAGTTTCCTGGATCTATTTTTTTCCCTTTTTTGAAGATGGGAACTATATCAGCTCTCTTCCAGTCCTCTGGTAGTTCCCCAGTGCTCCAGGATCTTTGAAAAATATAGTTCAGTGGTTCTGAGATCACGTCTGCCAGTTCCTTGAGAACTTTGGGGTGTAATCCATCTGGTCCTGGTGAACTGAACTCGTCTAGGCTGGACAGGTGCTCACGTACCATTTTCTTTCCTATCTTAATTTGCGTTTCTATTCTGTTTTTTATGGCACTGGTTTTGGTAGGTTGGACTGTTTTTTCCCTTTGTGTAAAGACAGATGCAAAAAATGAGTTAAATAGTTCTGCTTTCTCCCTATTGCTTGTCACCTTTTTGCCATTTCTCCCCACTAATGGACTAATCATTTCCTTAACTTTTTTCTTGTTTTTTATATGTTGAAAGAAGCTTTTTTTGTTATTTTTGACTTTGGTCACAAGCCTTAGTTCATTTTGAGCCTTAGCTTTCCTCACTTCATCTTTGCAGGCACAGGGTATTTGCTGATATTCTGCCTTAGTTATGTGCCCCTCTTTCCACTTCTTAGACTTGTCCTTTTTATCTTTCAATTTATCAGAGTTCTATATGCAGCCATGATGGTTTCTTTTGAGAGCTGTTGTTTTTCTTCTTTGTTGGTATTGTGCTAGACTAGGCCTTTATTATCTCACTTTTCAAAATTTCCCAAGCTTCTTAAGTTGTTTTCCCCTTTAGGATTCTCATCCATGGAATTCTTCCCAAGGTCTCTCTAAGTTTATTGAAATTAGCTCTTTTAAAGTCCAAGTCTCTAGTTTGGCTGTGTTGTATTGCTTGTGCTTCCAGAATGTTGAATTCCAATATTGCATAAACACTTCCCCCAAGGTTCCTGTGGCTTCGACACTTTCTATCATTTCATCTCTGTTAGTGAGAATTAAATCCAATATGGCTAATCCCCTAGTTCCCTTCTCTACTTTTTGGGAGAGAAAGTTGTCTGCTAGGTTTGTCAGGAATCTGTTTGATCTTCCACTTGGTGCAGAGTTTGTCTCCCAGTTGATATCAGGGTAATTAAAGTCCCCCATTACTATGGTGATGTGCTTCTTCCATACCTTAGTTAGCTGACTAGCAAAAAGTTCATCTATTTCCTCTGCTTGGTTGGGCGGCCTATAGTATACACCTATGACAATGTCATTTCCCCCCCCCTTTTATATTGACCCAAATGCATTCAAGTTTACACTTTTCATCATTGTTGTGCTCTATTTCTGTAGAGATAAAGTTATTTCTTATATAGAGAGCAACTCCACCTCCTCTTTTGTTTAGTCTGTTTCTTTTAAATAGTTTAAATCCCTCTAGCTGTGTGTTCCATTTGTGGGTTTCGTCCCACCATGTTTCTGTAATGGCAACAATATCATATCCACCTTCATTTACCTGAATTTCTAGTTCACCCTGCTTACTGTTCATACTCTGCACATTGGTGTATAGACATTTGAGTCCTTTATGACTGACCCTGTGTTTACTTGCTACATAACTTGTGTGGTGCCTGACTTCTTCTATTTTCTTAGATTGCCGGGGACAGTGATGTTCTGTATTAATTAACTTACTGTCCCCGTTGTTTAGTTTAAATGTTCCTCCAGAAAAGCTGTGAATTTATTGCCAAGTAACTTAGTCCCTTTCTTGGATGGATGCAGACTATCTCTTTTATACATTTTTTCATTGGACCAGCTACAGATATCGTGACTTATATAACCAAAGCCTTCTCCTTTACACCACTCTTTTAGCCACATATTAAATTCTGCTATACCCTGGCCTTTTCCATTTTGCTCCTTATACACTGGTAAGACCTCTGAAAAAGTGAGCCTACAGCCTATTCTGCTGAATTCCTGCCCCAAGCTCTGGAAATCATTCTGCACACAGAGTATATCCTTTTGGGACAGATCGTTGGTGCCAAGTTGTACAATAGCATCCACATCACAGTCCTTGCTGGCATTCTTGATTATTTTAGAAACATGCTTCTTGTCCCTACTGGCAGTAGCACCTGGAAGACACCTGACCTCTTTCAAAACCTCTGTGTCCTTTCCTAAGTTTACATCCCTTATAATTGAATCACCAACCAGAAGTTGGCTTCTCTTTTTGGGTACCTTTCTTTTCTTGCATGACTGATGTGTAATACCAGATTCACACTTCTCCCTGTCAAAAACAAGTTCATCTGGGACCATGGTCCCCTGCTTATTTGAGTTATCTTTTTTGAGGTATCTTTCCTCATTTCTGATCTTGAAACTTGCCATGCTTATAATATTAGATATCCTCTGGGTGCCAAACTATGGTTAAACCCAAGCACTGAAACTTCCAAATCAAAGATTTCTATTTAATTCAAAGAACTGTCAGCCCTTCTGCTATTTTCATTAAAATAAAATGAAACTAATAGTTGTAAATAGAATGGTGTATTATGTAGCAACCTATGATGGGAGATACAGTAGAAAGGAGCCTTTGATTTTTTTTTTTTTTCTTTTATGCACAACATTCCAAGAGGTCTACATTGTGATGCTAGAGAACTACAGTGAGTAGCATTCAGGACAAAAAACAAAAGCATTTCTATCTCTGATATTTGTCTTGCTGCTGGAAGGACCGAACTTGTTCTGGCCTCACAGGACATCTGAGTTACTGCTGTAATAAATCCTCTGATCGTAAATCCAGTCTAACTGAAAAATACAAAAGTGAGCTCATTGGGAAAGCAGCATCTGAAGGACTAAGCAAGAGGATAAGTCTGGAGATGAGTCAGAGTCAAATGATGGAGCTGCTAGCGGTGGTCAGACTTGTTTTCCTTCAACACTACCCTGCCTGATTCAACTATTTTCTAGCATATCTGAGCTTTCCTACACGTCTGTTTTTCTGCAGACAGCATTATTATCTAATGCTGCATTGACTGTAATAGGAAGATTTTTTTTTAAAAAAAATCACAATTCTCATGCAGATAGAATTTAATGTGCACATGCAAATTAAGTTGTCCTTCACTTTCTTTCACAAGGAAATCTGCTGAAAGTATCAGCTAAAACAATAAGGAACTGGACTTCTAATATAAAAGAAAATTCTCTCCTAACATTTAAATATATCTTGCTCATGAAAATCGTATCATTTTGTTTTTAATCATCACTCCTCTCCCAAATAATGTGAGCATAGTTTTCTTACTAATACAGTTGGGACAATCAGTTCCAGGTAAGCCTGTCCTAGATATATACTGTAGCAAGAATAAAACTTCCACCAAATGATATTCCAAACGTTAAGATTAATACTAGAGCAAATAAATTAAGGAACAGCAGTGCAGTAATCACAAATACTTTTCTCATATATCACAAGGACTATACATATTGCCATGTTCTTTCAATCTAGCCTGATTTCTCCATTTCTCCAGCTGATCTAATATTGCCTACCATATGCAATTAAATGTCCCACTGAAACCTTTAAGAGTTATGAGATCATGAGGAAACATAGATTGGTCTGTTATCCACTAATTATAACATTCAGCAATTAAAGGCTTGCCTCCTAGTAATTAGTGTGAATTATTGAGTTATCGTAGCTATCTTTGTCTGTCCAACTCAAGGGCTGAGCATGCAATTCATTGTATTTGCTACTTAATATACTTCTGCAATCTAATCCTTCCAATACATTGCTGTAAAGCAATTTTAACTTCTAGTGAAGAAAGAAAATAAATTTTATTAGTTATAAGGGAGACTTGCCTGGGGCAGACTTATATTTTGAATGATTATTCAGGAATAGAGATACAGTAGTGAGAAATTAATCTGTTCTCATTTTAATGCAAACCTATGTAACTAGATTCTAAATCAAAATCTTTTCTGTTTATATCTTTGGCAATGTAGCAGAAGACAGCCAATTTGGTACAATCGTTAAGACATCACACAAACTGGAAAACTGTGAGTTCTACTTCTGCCTTAGGTACACAGTCAGCTGGGTGATCTTGGGCCAGTTATTCTCTGTTAGCTCTAAGAAGAAAGCAATGGCAAACCACTTCTGAAAAGCCTCGCCAAAAAACTACCTCTATGTTTGGATTTATAAGGGGTTACATCCAGAGTCACATTTCTTAGAGGACACCCGGCTTACGTTGTGTGCGCAGGAGGCAGATGGAAAGGAGATTCACCCAAGGAGAAATATGCACACAATATTAGTTTTTTTTTAAAAAAAATCACAGATTAAGCAGAAATTAAATTAGAGAAAACAAAAATAGAAATAAAAAAACTGAGACCAAGACAGACACCAGACCTGACATACTCATTCAACTCTGTTTAGAAGTACATTCCATTATGTTCATTGGGCTTATTCTAAAATACACAGAGCAGCAATTTTAAAATCCAGCAATTTTAAAATCAACTTAGTATAATGTTTCTATGGAAGAACAAAATCGCGCACCTTGATCAGTTCGGTGTAACCAGTTTCTTTTGCTGTCCACCATGGCTGAGCTTTTAAGCCCTTGACATTATACAGAGAACGCTGCCAAACAGAGGCAAAGTGACCCCGTTGGTACCCAAGTTCATACCACTTGTAGGCCTAGAAGATTGAAATTTGACAGGATATTTTTCAGTTGTTGCATTTCAACTGAAAAATTAAGTTAATAAGAAATAGAATAATCTAGTTATTATTTCTGACTTTCTAACGATACTTATTTTTGCACAATAATAAAATATTAATATTAGTTATTAAAACTGAAATTATAATGTTGTTCATTAGAGCAGAAAAACATTTACTCCATTGTATAGTTTATCCAATACATTTTAAATCCATTTTTTAAATTATTGTCATTTACAAGAAAGCAGTGTTAATCTGGGCTGGAAAAACTAGTTCCAAATTATTACTGCAGTTCATATTCCCAAAATTTTATAATATCACTTTAACTGTCATTATATTTAATGAGTATTTATATAACTATGAGTCAACTAGGAATGAGTGAACTTTTTCTTTTGAGGCATTGATGTAATAATTCCATGATCATATATAGAAACTATTGTTACCCATGAAGCAGCAGAAATACATTGGAAAGAAAGGAACAAAGGACTCAAAAAATTCAGAGGAACCGGTATGTCTATCATTGATGATCTATAGTCAGGAGGAAATAAAAGATGAAACAGAATTTCCTGCACTGTGGCCTCTAATTCTATTTGGAATAATGAAAAGCTAGATTTTTTCATTCTCTTGTTCAATACATCTATACATCTCCCCAAGGTTCCCTATTTGCAACACTCCATACTTCCTTATGCTTCATAAAGTTTCTGAGGGCTCTCTGTATCCTTTATGCCTCCTCTTCTGGCAAAACAAAGACAAGCAATACTCTGTTCTGAATAACGTTGTCAGAACCAAAAGAATGAATAGCAGTTATCTGGACTGGAATCAAATGTAAGAACTCCTTCATGTGGTTTTAACTGAAATGTCAAGCGTGAAAGGCAAAACTCTGCTTCTCTTTTTCAGACACTGCAAAGGGCTCTGAAAAGCCTCATCTTACACCACCTATTTATTTTCTATGCCAATTTTTATTGAATTTAAACCCTATCTTAACTATAATTATGGAGGGGGAGAAAAGAGTTATGCTTCACTTCATTTCTATTACTACTGATCTCCTTGATTTTACCAGGGCAATTTGAAGGTGAATTACATTGTATTTTTTTAAAGCATAGGATTCAGAATCCTTATAGTATAGGGTTCTATATTGTCTAGGGCATGATGGCGAACCTTTTAGAGACCGAGTGTCCAAATTGCAACCCAAAACCCACTACTGTATCATCAGGTGCTGGGTGGGCATGACCCTTTGGGTGGGCGTGGCTGCAGTGGTAACGGCAGACTGGGTGGGACTAAAAAGTTCAATCAATCAATTCCAACTTTGCGAGATCTTTTTTTTTCCCACGAGAAGTTGACATTAATTGATTGATTGAAACTTTTTTTTTCTTGCACATGGCGACGGAGGCCTAAAGCGAAAAGGTTTTATAAAACCCAGCTGAAGGCCTAGGACTAGGGCGACGGCACGCGTGCCCACAGAGAGGGCTCTGCATGCCACCTTTGGCACCCGTGCCATAGGTTCACCACCATGGGTCTAGGGTAATTACTAGCATATTTGTTCAGAAGCATTTAAAACTATTTTTCAGACCTCCTTATTCATATGGTAAGATTGGAGTAAAGGGTCAGACCAGAAGCATACATTTCCAACAACTGTAGTTAAGAATGCTTGTATCCATTTTGGCATTACATAGCTAAGAGCAGTTTAACTAATTCCATGAATTTAAAAACCTTTATCCAGTTATGTAAAAGTATTTATTTGGAACTAAACTTTCAAAATATCAATACCTTAATTTTTAGTCCTGACTGCAAACCTAGGTATGAACATGTATCTTCAGCGATGGGGATTACAAATGCTTATGTACTGATTTGTTTCTTTGATTAAATCTTGAAATTTGAACAAATTCAGGATTTTTTTCCATTCATTCAGAACTGACTCACAGTGACAAATTCAGATGTTTTGCCCAAAGAAGATCATTTTTCATTAACTCTATTTTTGTTCCAAACTAGAGTACCCATTGAATAACAATAACATATACAATATAAATCACACTGAAAATTAATGAATTTACCAAATCAACACAGCTTGATTGCCTGATTTGTCAGTGTTCATAACAAGAAATAATTTGAGCCGGATGCATCTGATTTCTGGCAAGCTTCAGGGATAAATATTCTTCTGCCACCATTTAACATCTTCATAAGATGACCCGAGTCAGGTCATCCATCATTTTGGGAGCAGATATCCTCAGTATACCAATGATACTCAATAGTATTTCTCAATCATGGGCTGGCCAAATGATGCTGTTGAAGTCAAATCCCAGTGCTTGGTGGCTCTGAGGATTTGGATGAAAAGGAACAAACTGGACCTTAAATGTAGGAAGACTGAGTAACTGTGCATGTTTGGGCCCAGATATGAAAGATCTTTCCTCTTTGGGTTTTAATGGGATTGCAGGTTGAGTCTGGCATGTAATCTCCAGGTCCTTCTGAACTCATACTTCTTTGAACAGCACATTGCAGCAGGTGGCCAGGAAGACCTTTGCATACTGTAGATTCTCTTCCACATTAAGGGTGCCCTTTTCTGGATTAAGAGGCCATTCTAATAGTCATTCCTACCTTAATCACCTTGTGGTTGGACTGCAATCTACATAGAGCTTTGCCTAACAACCAGGTGCAGTTGGTTCAAAATCTAATGGAACAAACATTAATGTGCAGGCCATGTTATGTTTATATAATGTCTATGCTTTGTGGTTGGTACTGGTTGTCAATTGGATTCTAAGTGCAATAAGGCTAGTTGTCACCTTTAAAGCCTTATATGGCATGGGGTAGATTATTTCAAGGAACATCTGTCTCGTATGGTTTCTGCCTATCTACAACATTCTGAAAGAACTGACTTGTGTGGGGATCCCATTGATTAAGCAATGCTATTTAGCAGGATTCAGATAAGGCCTTCTATGTTTTAACATCTGTCTTCTGAAATAGCATTGCCTCTCCCCCGCCCCTTATTAGTCTTAGCACCAAAAACATGTCTATTTGCTCAATCTTGGGTTAAACTTAACCTGACCAGGGGGGAGGGGATAACTTAAGGCAGGGGCATCAAACTGGTGGCCGTGGGCCAGATACATCATGCAAAGGCCATACCCATTCTGGCTCCACAAAGGCAAAAAAGTCACGATATGTCACGATACATATCGTGATGCAATTGAGTTTGGCACCCATAACTTAAAGGAAGGGAGGAAAGGAATGCTACATCTCTGTTCAGCTGCAACTTTTAATAACTAGAAAACAAAATTTGTAGCATAAGGAATAAATACTGGGCAGAGTTTTATCCAAGCTAGCTATTTATTCATTTGTTAAACTTTTTTATAGGTACAAAACAGCCACTGCAGTGTTAAAGCTATGAATAATATTACCTCTAGTTAAGTTCTGAGTGTTGACCAAAACATACAATTGAAGAGACAGCAAAGTACTTCTTCTACAGCATGATAGAGATGTTCATCCTCTTTTTTCAGGTCCCTGGCCATTGGGACTAAATTATCCCTACCCTCTGTGGCTGTGGTGTGATTTGCTTTTTCAGATGAAGTCAGTAGACCCCCCTACCTCTTTGTTTCCAACTCGCTGCATGGCATCGCCCAAATGAAAGTAAAAGCGGCCATCATCAGTGCCAGGATGTCCTGATTCTAGACCTTCCTAGAAAAAAAGGGAACCACATCAACTACTTGTTAAGTCATTTTAACTTCATTCCTAAGATTATCAATGTACTGAGTTCTACAAGAAATTGTGCCAGCCAGCCAGCTATTCCTTTTCTCTCCTTTTTCACCCTGCTATTCACTTGCATATCTATAATGATTTTTCAAATTTTCTGCTTCCAACATTTCAATCTCATAACTCAACTTCTATTTTTTCTCTTATGGTATGTTTGCATTGCATGGGCCCGGATTATCTAAGGGAACACCTGCTGCCAGCGTCAATTTCCCATCGTCCTGTGCGTTCCCACAGAGATGGCCTCCTCAGGGTACCGCCAGTCAAGGATTGCCGACGGGCGATCCCCAGGGGGAGGGCGTCCTCTGTGGGCGCACCTGCCCTATGGAATCAACTGCCAACGGAACTCCGAACTGCCCCCGACCTTTGTTCATTTCGCTGGGACCTAAAAACCTGGCTCTTTGAGCTATCTGGTCTGGACTGAGGGGTTTAATGTTTTTAAATTGTGATTTTAATTTTTTGCGGCTAGACTTAATTTTATTTTATTTTAATTTTATATTGTATTGTTTTTAAATTTTGCCTTATAAACCACCCTGAGTCCTTTGGGAGTAGGGCGGTATATTAAATAAATAAATAAATAAATAAATAAATAAATAAATAAATAAATAAATAAATAAATAAATATTTTGATAAATCTTGATTTTCCTTATATTTGCTGATACCGCTGATGTCCATGGTGTCATTTTGGCTAAAGAAATTAAATTCAAAGAATGAAGTCATTGTTACCATAACTGGATTTACACAGTTCCTTCCTTCTGAGCTTTATGAACCTTAGCTTGGCATTCCTATAGTTCTGTATCTTACTTTTCTTATTTCCACACTTATGAAATTACTATTCTTTTCCCCCCTGATCTTTTCAGCTGCTAAACTGCTATGCCCAGAGGCATTTCTAATGGTGGAGATGAAACACAAGATGCTTCTTTCTCAAGTGTTCACATCTGAAAATGATTGTTGCCCGTAACTCAACATATACTAATCTACTATATAGAGGATTACTTCAGAAAAACCATCACAAAAAGAGATATATGAATTACCGTATTTTCCGGCGTATAAGACGACCCGGCGTATAAGACGACCCCTTACTTTTAAGAAGATTTTCAAGGTTTTTCGTCTTATACGCCGGAAAATACTGGAAAGAAAATGAAAGAAAATGAATGAAAATACTTACATGTATTTTCCTCCCTGTCCTTCGCAGAGGCGAAGTCCCGAGTTCCCCAGCCGCGGCGGGCCAGCTGGCAGCCTGCCCACGGCTCCGGGACACGGCTGGTAACAAGAGCCGACGGGCAGCGCGGCCTTCGCGTGGGGAGAGCCGCCCGACGCTCCCGCCAAGCCATGTCCCGGAGCCGTGCCGGAAATAGCGCCGGGCGGCCCGGCTTTGGAACGCTGGACTGATTTTTTTTCCGGCGTATAAGACGACCCGGCGTATAAGACGACCCCCCAACTTTTAAGAAAATTTTCAGGGGTTAAAAAGTCGTCTTATACGCCGGAAAATACGGTAGCTTTTGAACAGAGTAGGTAGGAAAAACATTATATGACTTACTGGAAACCCAGAATCTGGAAATATGTAGCACCCATCAATGGTCTTTAAGACATCTCGAGTGTTAAATATACTGCTCAAAAAAATAAAAGGAACACAAAATAAGACATCCTACTATTAAATACAGTACATTGTGTTTAAGTGTTCCCTTTATTTTTTTGAGCAGTATACTTCACCCCTATAATCCTATACAGTACGTGACATTCCAATTGCCCTCTTTTGAACAGCAAATGCCTTTTGCTTTCTCAAACAGAAAAAGATAAAAGTCCTAATGTAAATTTTACTTTCAAATAGGGAATGCTTTCTTCAATCTTGTTCTCTGCCTTCAGAATGAATCCATAATGCACTTTTGCAAAACCATCATTAGGAGCCAGGCTTAGAACCTAAGGGAAAGCAAAACAAATAATAATTACGACTTCATCTCTGCAGCTTTCTAAAACACTGATACACACTTTCTTAAGAAAGACCTAAAATGTATTTGTTTCTGTCAGTCCTTTATATTCTCTTTTCTCTATCTGGCAGCAGTATGGAATCTGGAGTTGGACTAGCACCTGACAGACTCAGGTTCTAATCCCTCCTCAGCCACTGGGGTACTCCGAGCTAAGTGCTCTATTTCAGACCATGAGTATACTGGTTAAGGTGCTGGACTATGAACAGGGAGGCCCAGACTGTACTTTACCCTACCCATAGGACCCGTCACTCTCTCTCAGCCCAGTCAACTTGAAAGGGCTCTTGCTGAAGAAAAGTAGGGCGGAAGACCACAATGTTTGCTACCTTCAAGATGGACAGTATTATATTCAAGATAGACAGTATTTAATATTTATTTGTTATGTATATGTAGGGGGTAGTCTATACATAGGTTGTATATAGTATGGTTAGGTGTGTGTCATGTATGTGTTTCACTTTGAGAGCGGGCAACTAAATTTCTTTTTTGATGTGTGCCGTTGTGCCCACAGTAAAAATATGCCAATAAAGCTTATCTTATCTTATCTTATCTTATCTTATCTTATCTTATCTTATCTTATCTTATCTTCTTATCTTATCTTGGTTCCTATGCAAAAAAGGGCAGGCTGTAAATCCAATAAATTAAAAAAACTCCATAAAGTGATGTTGTCATGATGTACAAGTCCTTGCTGTATAACATTTTCTGCTCCAGTAGAAACAAAGAAATTCAAACGTGGTAGCAGATGTGAAATGTTACAAGAAAAAGAGAAAAACTCATTATCAATGAGTCTTGGTAGCATTTTCTTATTGCCTCTAAGATGGAAATTTCTCATAGAAATGAAATTTATTAAAATCCATTTTAAAAATTCTGAATGTTGGATTTGATATTTGTACAATGGATTTAATGGAAGGTGAAGTGCCAAACAGTACAGAGAACTGTGGAGACATGACATGTCTGTTGGATACGGGAATTTTCCTTGTAACCAAATCACCTGACTCCATTAGCTATAATATGCATAGTTCAGAGCATTAGCATAACTTGAATAAGTGAGAACATGTCTTCATATTTCTTGTACTACAGAGAAAGCCCTTGCAAAAAGTAAAAACAAAATCAATTGCTGTTTGAAAACAAAAGCAGCTTTGATTTCTTACAAAGACTATCTTTAATGTATTGTGTTCGGTTCAGACTATGACAGTCAAAAGAAAAATATATAATGGGGGGAAATGCTACCCCTTTTTTGACATTGCTTCCAAGCTGTGATACAATGGATAGTCTGATAAAACATTTCCCAGAAATAGGGCACATTTCCCATCAGACTGATTTCCAGTTAAAGACATATAATTCTTTGATTTAATTTTTACTACTTGGCCTTCTTACTGAAGAAAGAGTGAGATTTTTTTTTAAAAAAAGGTCTGAATAATTGAAGGGATGAAGAACACTGAAGTCAAGCTGTTAACATCTGGCTCTGTAGCTGCTGATAGATTAGAAGTTCAAGCATCCTTACCATTGCTAATTAAAGCTAATAAGAACAATAGTTAACAGCATTTTAAGATGACAGAAAAGATTTCTGTAAGTTTGACTGCAACTGACCTACAATTTCTTATTCCAATTCATGGATGTGAAGGAGTATACTATAGTCAACAGTATGGCACCTAGAGGCTGCCATTATAATAAATAACAACATTTCATAAAATCTCATGATAACCATGTAAGATTTCTTTTGTAAAATAGATAGACAGACTGAGATGACTATGAGGGGTCATTTGATGCTCTCTGAGCTTGCTGTTTACTTGCAGACGTTTCATTACTCAAACTAGGTAACATCATCAATGTTTTTATGTTACCTAGTTTGGGTAATGAAAGAAAATAATCTATCTCAGAGAACAACAAGGATTACTTATTTCAACCATGAACTACAAATATTCTCTTTTATTAGGACACAATTATTTCAAAAGCACTATTCTCATTCTCAACTTGCTTAATTTATTTGTAGCAGTACTGTCACAAAGCTGTGTTTGATTGACTAAAGAAAGCTATGGTGTTGCCCTGAATATGTTAACCTTATCTAAACATAAGAAGAAAAGAATAAAAGAAAAAGAAAATTGAAGACCTAGAATTTGAAAAAAACATAAATAGGAAAACTTACTTTTAAGGGTTATAGGGCTTGCCCATTAATACCTTAGGAGAATATCAAAATGATGTTTTTTAGATTTGTGAAAATAAATGGGCAAAGCAATTAATAATTACTTTATCTAGGTTTTTTTATCCATCTATTTAGGTTATTTTTAATGCATGGCTCTTATATATAAAGACTTGCATAATCACACATATAGTATTTTTGGAATCATTTATCTGTTCTTAATAGAAGCTCACCTTCTCGTAAACCTTCTTGGCATTATTATTGTCTCCAATTAAAAGATAACCCACTCCAAGGTTGTTCTTGAATGAAGTATCATTAGGGAACAGATCAACTAGTTTCTGTAGTGTAACTAATGAACCTCTCATGCGACCTAATTTGATGGGAAAACAGTAAAAAAGCAACTTGGCTACATACATGAAGAAGCAACTTGGAATACAGGAACTACGCTAACAAAATAAATTAAGATTGTTAAAAAATAAAATAGACTATGTGCCATTAAACAGTACAACATGTGTAAATCTTACATTTCTAAGTCATGCCTTAGAAAACTGCTTGCATTGCCTAGTGTTGTGGAGACCTCTAGTGCACAATCAAAGCATTTTCACTATCTTCTTTTTGGACAATAATGCACATTCCAAATTGTTGGCCTTTTTCTCAACTGCATCCATTTTAGATATAAATGAACTGAGTTTAATTCAAAATTATCACATTATTTAATGAAAGGCTTGCTGCTCTTTGGGATTACATAGGCTATCTCAGAATAAAACTAGGACAATTACTACCTTTAATTATTCAAATATAAATTATATCTGTAATATAATGTTCCTGGGAATGATTAGTAATTGAAATGCATTTTGTGTCCAAAGATTTATTTTTGCACAATAAAACTTCAGCTTTTAAGCCTGTACACTCCAATTTCAGCCACTGGAAACGGACAGGTGTATTTGCATTAGGCTTGTATTTGATTCACTTTAACAAAGAGATTTGTACAAGCAGGTGACCTGATTCTCTTTATTAATGTGAGAGGTAACATGAATCACTTTGACAAAACAGTTTATATTACTTCTAATTGCTTTGAGCTGGAGAAGGTTCATCTTACCATTCTCTATCCCCATTCGCCACTTGTGTTCTGGACAGTTTCAGTACATGCTGTGAGGATTACCCACAGCCTTCCCAAAAACACAGTCTGGAAGACTTTCAGCACGAGTCAAGGGTTCTCCAGTCTGGCAGCTTCAGCACACCTTCAGATTCCCACAGCATTTGCCATAGCTGGCAAGAGTGCAGCTGCAGCACTTTTGTACCACAAATACAGAAAAGCATTTCTCTCTACCTATTCCCCCATCATGAGTTCTCTGGGGGAAAGGTGAGAAGAGTTTCCAAAATCTGCTACTTGGAAAGACACTGCGGTTATTAGACTACCTGACTTGAATATGCTTGACCCGTTTCTTCAGTTACTCTCTGGGACATTCTGAGGTATAATTTGAAGAAGACAAGACCTAGGCAGAAATTCATGACGACAAATACTTCTCAGAACTAATGTGATTTGTTTCAAATCTCAGGCATAAAGAGGGTAACGTTATACATTTATGCAGTGAAAAGAAGTAAGGCCAGATTATACACTGACTCTTCACAAAAGCCTTTAATTTTAATTACTAGTTCATAACAACATTAGTTTTCATTGAATTATTTCATTTTTTATTCAGTTTAATTTGTTTGTTTATTTACTATTTCATTTATTTTTATAATTAACTCAAGGTGGCAATCATACCTAATACTCCTTCATCCTAATTACACCTTTCTCTTTCCCCCAAAATAAGACCCGGTCATGGTGGGGGGTTTTTTTGCCTCCAAAAGAGGCACCAGCTCTTATTTTCGGGGGTTGTCTTTTCCACGGTCTCATCTTGTGGTTGCGGCACTAACAGTCCCACCCCGTCGGTCCATTTCTTCTGCGGCTGAAGGAAATGCCTCTGCAGCTGAGAATGGAGCTCTGGATTGACGCATGTGGTGCCCCCTGACCTGCATTTCACCACCAGAAGCCTTACAGAGAACTGAACTACAGATTAAATCTGTAGCTTGGTTCTTGGCTGCAGAGGCCTTTCCAAAAGGCCTCTGACAGTGAAATATAGGCCAGGGGGAATCTGTAGCTCCATTCTCAGCTGCAGAGGCATTTCCTGAAGGCCTCTGACAGTGAAATGCAGGGCATTGCAAGAGTGGGCTGGCAAAACGAGGCAGGCATCAATTCATGGGAGGCCAGGCTGCAACAGCAAGTGGGTGCGGAGCACATGAGACAGCTCCACCCCCACCCCCATCCTAGCTTGCCTCGCTCCAAAACTAGGGCTTATTTTTGGGGTAGGGCTTATATTAGGCCCACTCCCAAAAATCAACCTAGGGCTTATTTTTGGGGTAGGTCTTACTTTCGGGAAAACACAGTATTTTCTTCCCAACAACAATCCTGCGAGGTGAGTTGAGCTGAAAGAGAATGACTGGCCCAAAGTCACCCAGTTGACTTTCATACCTAAGGTGGAACTAAAACTCAGTCTTCTAGTTTCTAGCCTGGTCCTTTAACTATTAGACCAAACTAGCTCTTAGGAACTGTTGAATTTAGGAACTGTTGAACTGCCTGTCAGTTAACAATTGCTAAAGTGATAATTTGTCCAATGCAATATTCTTCGAATGTTACTGTCAGATTCAATAGATATTTTGTTACAGGATATCTATCTGTCTGTCTGTCTGTCTGTCTGTCTGTCTGTCTGTCTGTCTGTCTGTCTGTCTGTCTATCTATCTATCTATCTATCTATCTATCCATCCATCCATCCATCCATCCATCCATCCATCCATCCATCCATCCATCTATTATTTATATACCGCTCATCTTACCTAAGTGACTCTAGGTGGTTTACAATAAACATTTAAGTGAGATATTTTGAGAGTGTTCAAATTAATTTAATAGGTTTCTATCCTACCTTGCTGCTCATAAGTTTGGAAGCTTGGGAACTACACAAGAATATCTAATTCCTGGATATCAAAACATGGAACATTTTTCAACATTTGAGCCACTGCTAAGTCTGGTTTCAGAAACCTACCAAGAAACTGCTGCCTGTCTGCCCGCCGTTTCAATGTTATCTTTACTAGATCATCAGGGACATTTGGCAGATTGGCCACTTCACCATAGGTGGTGATAGATCGCTGAAGTATTTCATTGCTTCTCATTTTTTCAGCCAAGTCATCCTCACTCTGTGTGTGATAATAAAGCATTAATTAGTACTGAAATTGCTATCAAACTTAAAGCACAGATTAATTAATTAATCACTGTTAAATTATAAGATTTATTTCAAAATCACCATTATGTGAGTTCTAAAGTTTTGATGTATAAAAACTGAATATGGCAGATACATAATTCTTGAGTACAAAAGGAAGAATGAGACTTTAACTCTGTAACATGGTTATACCATCAAAAACTAAGAAGTTATTTTGAAAATATCTATAGTAAGATATGACAGTTGCTTCAAAACAATTGATACATTTTCAGTGCAGGTCTTCCTTTAGTTGATTTTTTTCTGAGATGCCTGTAAAGTAATTTTGAACTTGATGCTCTTGTCTCGCCCTCCTTGCAGCAAAAGGGACATAAGACTGAGGTCCTTAAAGAAACAACAACAGCAACAGCAGCAGCAGCAACAACAACAATAATAAATAGAGCTAGGAAACCCTATGCTATTTCAGACAAATGGCTGTCCAGTCTCTTCTTAAAAATTGCCAGTGTTTGAGCATTCACAACCTCTGAAGGCAGGTTGTTCCACTGATTAAATGTTCTAACTTACACAGTACAGGTAGTCTTCAACTTACGACCGCAAGTAGGATCAGAACTTCT
This sequence comes from Daboia siamensis, assembly GCA_024449315.1. Taxonomy (NCBI): domain Eukaryota; kingdom Metazoa; phylum Chordata; class Lepidosauria; order Squamata; family Viperidae; genus Daboia; species Daboia siamensis. The sequence continues at coordinate 975,437 of JAKJMR010000411.1, read as the reverse complement.
GTTGTTAGGTGATCCACATGTAAGGTAATATGCAATTGATTTTATGACTTTTTTTGTTGCAGTCATTATGCAAATTACATTAAGCAAATCCAGCTTCTCCCATTAAATTTGCTTGTCAGAAGCCCCCTGGGAAGTTCACTAATGGTGATCATATGACCCCAGGACTCTACAACCATTATAAGTACATATCAGTTGCTAAATGTCCAAATCATGATTATGCAACTGCAGGAATGCTGCAACATTGTGACGTGTAAAGACTGATTGTAAGGCACTTTTTTCAGTGCCTTCCTAACTTTGAGCAGTCATTTAAAAATGGTCATAAATTGAGGGCCATCTGTACATGTCTTACATGTTCACCAGATAATTTCAGGCATCAGGGTTAGGAAGCACACTCTCATTTTAGGATTACATCACCTGAGAAGGGTAGAAGAGCGAATACCGTGTCTTAATCCTTGAAATGTGAGAAGCTCAAAGGCATTCAGAAAAGGAAAGGCATGAGCTAGCTAGCTTCTTCTACTCATTACATTATATGACCTGTTCCATTCCTTCAGGAGAAGCCTTAAAAATGATGAAGTAGGATCAAAGTGATCCTGCTTTTAAAAATCATACAGTTAACCATTCAATTTTTACAGGGCAGGGGAAAACTCTAGCTCTGTCTGCATTATGTAAGGAATTATTATTATTTTTTCCAAATCACCTATGTAACTTGGTAGTTGTCCTTGATAGTTGCAATTTATACTCAACTCCTTGCCACTTAAGTTGTCCAACAATTCAAATATTTCTCTCTTTCTGCCATCTTTGGAGCTGATTAAAGGGGTGCTTTGGCACTTAGTTTCATTCACTCAGTGCAATATAAGCAGTAAAAGATAGAATTCATACTGAACCCAAATTAGTACCTTGTCTGTGTTTAGCCAATATTATTGGGATAAATTCCAATGCCATGAAAGAAACATCTTAATTTCAATTATTTAGATCCAAAAATCTGAACTTTGTCATCACGTCTCCCTAACTGCACCATTGTTGGGTACGACTAGCAATCAAATACTCCCTCACACATAAACAGGACTATTCAGCTTCAAATGCCTTTAAAGCTTCTTCTGCTTGGTGGCACAGTGGTTAGAATGCAGCATTGCAGGCTAATTCTGCATTCCCACTGCCAGGTGTTCAATCCTGACTCAGCCTTCCATCCTTACAAGATTGGTAAAATGAGGACCCAGGTTGTTGTGTGCAATATGCTGACTCCTTTTAGAGAGAGCTGTAAAGTACTATGAAGCAGTATATAAGTCTAAGTGCTATTGCTATTGCTATTCTCATTCACAAAATAATGTAATGGCAATTCTCTGCTAGAAAGAATCCGTAAAAAAACTTTCCATGTTTTCCCTTAGAAATCCAGAGGTTTGTAACATGCAGAATCAGGACTACATGTGCCACCAATCCTGAAAGTATGAGCTTGCTGCCAAATCCATACAAAAGTTAGTAGCAAATTGGAATTTTCAATACGACAAATAACACTTAGAAAAATCATTCACTATTTATTAACTTTCCCCCTCCCTCCCAATCCCAATTTTATGGGAATGTTTTCTTTCAAAGTTAGGTTTTGGCCTCAAAAAAGGTGGTAATTCCAACCATGGTCCTTTTTGTGCCATGCTACAATTTGTCCATTAAATTCCACAATTCACTATCCTCTGCACTTGGGTTTTTTTGCAAATTCATATGATCTATATAATTTTCTGATTAGTGTATTTATTAAAAGAAAGAAATAAAGGAAGATAATCTCAATTCAGACAAATTTGTCAATGTCCAATCAACTTAGTTACAACAAAATAATTTACCCTTAGTCTATCACTGTTAACTTATGAGACAATATTCCATTTTTCCCTATATATACAGTGGTACCTTGGTACTCAATTGCTTTGAAATTCATCAAATTTGGTACTCTATGCATTTTGATGTGAAAATTTTGTCCTGGTACTCATCGTTGATTTGGTATTCAAATTTAGCACAAGCTAAAACCTGTCAGTGTTAGCTGCCTTGTGACATTTTTTCCTTATGGGAAAAAATTGTTTGGTACTCATCATTTTTGGTACTCATCGCACCTCCTGGAACCAATTAAAGATGAATGCCAAGGTACCACTGTATTTTAAAGAATTAAATAAGTGACAGATTTTGAAATCAGAGGCTGTTTCCTAATACAGTATATCAATTGTTTACTTTACTTACTTTACTTTATTTGCAACCAGTAAAAAATTTTAAGTACATAATGAGATACACCATGGTTTGATTTTCCATGCACATTTTTTTGCTTTAATTTTACCTGGGCTTTTCCATATCTTGCTCGTGGACTTTGGGGATACTTGCTTACCAAAGCTTCAAATGCCTTTAAAGCTTCTTCTGTTTTCCCCTGAAAGTCAGACAGAGTTATGCTATAAATAAGGAAAAGAAATCCTTACAATTATTATTTATAGAAATAACGCACTCCTGATATGTTGGATGCTGACTCCCACAAAGCCCAAACAAGGACATATAAATATTGAAATCCATCACATATAAATGGCAAAAAGTTGGGGAAAGCAGAACCTACAGTGTCAGGGAATTGTGGTAGAATATTTTGTACTGAAGATATAATATACAATTTTAAGAACATGTACAATGATATTTTGACAAAAATTATTAAAATATCACTAAAAGAAATGCAAATAATAGTATAAATTCAGGGAGGAAAACAAATTCTGTAGTACCTGGGCTTAAAATGAATGCTGTAGGAAAAATAAGAAAAGGCCTAGATAGATATTTAAAATATAATTATTTAAGAGAGGATTAACTTTGAATAATTTCTGATCACTTTGTTAAGAAATTAACACTAGCCATTTGTCATAAAAATCCTCTTTATCTAAAAGAGATTATGACAAATGGCTCGTGTTAATTTCTATAGTTGCAGGAATATCATTCCAAAGACAAGATTGGTTCCTATTGGTTGTATATCAATTACTAACATGTCAATGTTGATGAATGTTCAGAGATATTAAAACATTTCTGCTAAGTCAATGCACATTCTCATACTTCTCATACTTACTATCAATTTATTTAGCTATCTGGCATGATGCATGGACAGACACGACAGACACACAGACAGACACACACACACACACACACACACACACAAGTACACACTAAATTACAGTTTTAATTTTGCAATCTAAATTTTACCTTTTTGCGTAGCTTTTCTGCAGCATCAAGTTCAACTTTAATACTTTTATCAAATTTATTGAGCAATTTTGGTTTCTTCTTCTTTACTATGAAAGAGCATAAAAAATCCACAAAATTTCCACCAAATTCAGTAATATTGGAGATTACTTTACAGCAGCTCAAGAACTCTGGTATAATAAATCAGTTTTCCATTGGAAGGCAGGATACATTTTAGATCCATAATCATTTGCAAACTAAAAATTGTATCTTGGTATGAGTTCCTGCTTTCTCATTCTCTCTCTGCCTCCTCCTTCCTTGCCCCAAACCTGCCCCACACTTGTACCTCCAAAGATCTCTCTCCTGTCTCTCTGCCATTCCTATCATCCTATCTGGTTTTTACAATTCCAAATGTGGTAAGTAGAAGAACTATAGTTTTATTGTTTGGAGGTCTCAACATACACATAGTGGATCAACATAAGCATAAAATATAAATAAGGAGGAAAGCCTCCTCCTCCAAGCAGTGAGTGGAATAAAGATAAAAAATAAATTTGATGTAATAAAATCTAAATTATTGAATTTAATATTCTGTGTACAGTATCTTTTTTTGCCCTTTGGAGATGCCCTTGGTAATAACCTGGTCCTGAAATTTCTAGTTATGAGTGTCTACCAATGTTAACATTGAAAAGTTTACATCAAGAAATAAGGATAGTATACTTTGGGGAGTTCCAAAACTTTTGTATGAGGCAAATTAATCTAGAACAAACAAAAACACTTAAGGATATTACCATTATAGAATTCAAGACAGCTATGGCAGATGAGATGAATTGTAGACATTTTTAACCAGAACCGCAAAGCCATCTCTGGCTAAAACTGTTAAACCAGTGTGTCAAATGAAGTATTTACAGCTACTGTAAGCTATTGCCCATACATATTTCTCAGCTGTCAGAACTGTAATATTGCATTTGTAAGATTTATTTACTTATGTAACAGTGTGAAAGATGAAATGCTAGTCCTTCCATTCTTAATATTTAAACACATCTGTATTTCAGTATTTTGAATACGACAGCATTTTAGCTGAATATGATTGATTGCATAGACATGAAAAGAAAATAATAGAATAATTTGCTGTCATTTTTAAAGATTTGGGAGATCTGTTTTCATAGATTGCTTCTAAGAACACCCATGTGATTTAGGACATTTAGTTCACATTCTACCATATGGTATCCTGTTTTTGGACAATAAGGAAAAAATGACAGATGTCCACATTGGCTAATGCTGTATAATATTCCGGTGCATTTTGAAGAGGATTCAGAAGAAATGGTTGGATCTGGTACAAACAAAATGTCTCAATGGTCCATTAAAGCAGTCTGTCTTGTGTATGACTGCAAAAAAAGTATATGCACTTTCAGGAATCTATTCGTAAACGTTAATTTCTTTTTTTGTGAACTCATGTAGAAATCTAAAAAAAGGTTGGGCTGCTTCAATAAATAGCAAAGTGGGGGCATTTAATGCTTGCACAATTCAGTTGTTCTTTTGAGTCATTTTTAAATAATGCATAATTTATGGTGTAACTTTTACAATATATATCAAAATCAATAAACTGCTATCTTAAGATAGCAACCTCTACAGAGATCTTATTTCACTAGAATAGTTTACTTAGCCTTTTTTCTTGCTATATTTATATATATCAATATTGCCAGCTAAAGCTTTTCATCTCTTACACATTTTATTTTAAATGGAAAATGTAGCCGTCTCAACTCGTATAGCATGAGATTATATTTAATGATAGGACACTTCAGAAATTTGAAGTTCTCTCTCTTTCTCTCTCTGTTTTAGCACGAGAACAGCATGCTTCCAAATTCCAAATGCCAGGGAACAATGGTTTGTGAAGCACTATAGGCACCTGGTTGGCCAAGTTTTTAAATTATTATCTTCGTTTGGACTTTTTTTTGCATGAAAACTTGAAATGTGAAAAAGGATATATTTCTTAAACCTTAAATAAACAAAAATGGTGGGAAATCAAGAAGTCTAAATGATATATTAGGGACAAGAGAAGTCTTAGGATTTGCCTGAATACCATTTCCAATGGAGAAGATGAGATATGTAGCTATGCAGACCATATAGATAAAAGATTTTTCTCCCAAATCCTAGAATGGTATCCAAAGTATTTTTAAAGATATGATCATTACTTTCTCAGGTTGACCCTGTCTGACTGTAGATGTCAAAGTCCCCCCCCCAAAAAAAACCAAAAAAAACAAACAAATAACAATTAGACTATTTCAAATATGTTCTTACCAATGCAGGAAATTTAGTTTATTTGAACTGTCTGTATTTTCAGTTGCTTACCTTTTTCTTTTTGCAGAGTTTCTTTTTCACCATGTCCTGGAATAGGTAAACAGATTTCTTATTATCCTGATCCTTTTTAAAAGCAAGTTCAAGTGTATATTCACTGAATTTTTAAAATGCTGTCTTCAAATAAATAGAATGTAACCATAGTGTGCTCAGAGTAAAATATACATGTGTTGCTAATTAAGGATGTGTTTAAATGGGTTGCTTTGCTTTGATGATGCTTTGAGCAAAGCATTCCTTTGAAATGCTTCCAAAAGCAGCGTGCTTTCCCCAGCTTCTAATATCAAGCTGGCTGCATTGATTTGCTTCACCTCACTTCTGAGGCTTGCCTTGGTAACACCAGTAAGTGAAAAAAGCTTTTGCGCATGTTAAAGCATACTACTGCATACTACTGCTGGCTATATGAACTGCTGGCTGAGGCTTTGACATGACACAAAGTATCATTACCATCATCAGCTCAACAAGAATCACAACACTTCTGCAAACCAAGTTTGAAATAAATTCAAGTTTCCCCTTAGATGCAAAATGAATTATAGAATTTTTTTCAATTATGATTACTGTAGCGAGATTAGTATACGCGCAGGATAGAAAGATTTGACACCACCCACTTGAGGAATGGTTGGTGAAATGGACAAATCTTGCTGAGATGGCTAAATTAACTTCTTTGATTAGAGAAAAAAAAATATTGATGTCTGGAAACTACTCCTGGACTTTTGCATAAAAATGAACTTGTGATTTATGTGTTTTGTTGATTAGATATATCGTAGAAATAAGGGTAATATAACTTGAGAGAGGTCAAATAAAAATTGAGAGAGATTAAATATAAAGGTAACAATAACTTATTATTGGAATTCAACATTATGGAAGCACAAGCAATAGAACACAGCCAAACTAGAGTCTTGGACTTTAAGAGAGCTAATTTCAATAAACTTAGAGAGGGCTAGGGAAGGATTCCATGGATGAGAATCTTCAAGAGGAAAACAACTCAAGAAGCTTGGGAAATTTTGAAAAATGAGATAATAAAAGCCCAGTCTAGCACAACACAGTGCTAGGCTGCATTAACAGACGGATAGAATCAAGATCATGTGAAGTATTAATACCACTTTACAATGCCTTCATAAGGCCACACTTTGGAATATTGCATCTAGTTTTGGTCACCACGATGTAAAAAAAGATGTTGACACTCTAGAAAGAGTACAGAGAAGAGCAACAAAGATGATTAGGGGACTGGAGGCTAAAACATATAAGAAACGGTTGCTGGAATTGGGTATATTTGGTTTAATGAAGAGAAGGGCGAGGAAGGACATGATATATATTGGACATGTTCCAATATCTCAGGGGCTGCCACAAAGAAGAGGGAGTCAAGCTATTTTTCAAAGTGCCTGAAAGCAGGACAAGAAGCAACGGGTGGAAACTAATCAAGGATAGAAGCAACCTAGAACTACGGAGAAACTTCCTGAAAGTTAGAACAATTAACCACTGGAACAACCTGCCTTCAGAAGCGGTGAATACTCCAACACTAGAAGTTTTGAAGAAGAGACTGGACAACCATTTGTCTGAAATGGTAAAGGGTTTCTTCCCTGGCAAGAGTTTGGATTAGATGACCTCCAAGATCCCTTCCAACTTTATTATTATTATAACAATATCAGCAGCCATTTTTTGTATCTTTTTTTTTCTATTTTTAACTTTTTTTCTTTTCTTGCATTTTGCTCTTTGACTTTTCTTTTTTTCTTATTTTATACTCATTTGTATTAGTTTTTATTTCTCTTTTAAAAGTTTTAATAAAAAGTATATATTTGAAAAACTTAATTCTTTTGAATAGTCTTTTCCTAAACACATTTATACAATAGTAAGCCAATTGGCTTCTTTGGTGCCACAGAAATTTTAAATATTTTATCAGACTGTAAAAGGTCTAATTTTCTCTAGAATGGACCAATGGTTCCTATGTGTAAAAGTTTCATGGAGCACCATTTCTTAATGTATTATATACCCCAATCTTAGTTGTTTTCATAATAGAAGTAATCTTCAACTTATGACCACAATTGGGACCAGAATTTCGCTCTTAAGTCATTGTGGTTATAAATTGAGGAATTATGTGACCACCCTGTTTTATGATTGGTTTTGCGACAATTGTGAAGTGAGCCACCGTGGTTAAGCAAGCCATGTGGTTAAGTAAACCACATGATTGTAAGTGTAAACCCATTTTATCCAATGGTTGTTTTTTTGTTAAAAAATGCAATAAAAATAAAAATGCAAAAAGCAATGACTGTGGGATGCCATAACCAATCATCAACTGAGCCAATTGCCAAGAGCCTGAAATGTGATCATGTGACTGCATGGGTGCTGTGGCAGTCTTAACTTCAAGGACAGGTTTCAAGTAACTTTTTTGAGTCTATCTTAACTTCGAACGATCATTAAGCAATTGGTCATAAGTTGTCTAGCTGTCTGTCTATCCATCTTTCCAAACCACCCAATTCCCTCCAACAGTGGCTCTGGACATACAATATAATATAACAGATAGTTAAAAAGTTTGTGAAATAAACTCAGTAACGGTTGCCTAGATTTAGTTCTACAGCACATGCAAGGAATTCTGTGCAGCAACCTTAAAGATTGGCATACTATGTCATATTATCTATCGGTCTTTATGCCACAAGTCTCTGCAATCTCCATAGGAAGCAAATACTCCTAATATGTTCAACATCACTTTCAATTATATCCTTAGTATAATACAATCAAGACATATTCTGGGAGTAATATGGTTAAGGCCACATTATTTTATTTCTTTATGCCTCCATGATTCTAGTCCTATTTTCCTCCTGAATGGTCTTTTTCTTACCTTTATAATGATTTAATGACCGATCACTAAAGTGTATGTCAGTATTTTTGAAAATAATGACTCCACTAGTGAAACATTCTTCTGTATTTTATTGCAGCAAATGTTAACACAGAATAAAAGGTACATATTTTAATAGTTCCCTTCACCTTGTCTCCATGGCACACTTATGTAAACAAGAAAAACATATAGTAGTAGTATAACAGAAAATTTGATCACAGCATAATCATCAGCATTTCAAAAATACAGATTTGCCGTACAAAAATTCAATTTACTTTACCCAAAATGATCTTAATTATCCTTAAAATTATGGCTTTATAAAAAGTATTGCTGTCATTTAGAAATGTACAATTTTAATTCCATGAAAAATAATACTTTGCCTTGATCTATATGAACAGATTGTTTCCTAAATATAATAAATGTATATGGCATAATCCTTCTAGTACAATGTTCTCATTTGCTGCAGCGCCTGTGCATACCCAACAAATAGGAGAGACCAAGGCAGTTACAGCTTATGGGAAATCTTTCATGCATAGATGAGGAGAGTGAGAGAGAGGAGGAGTAGTCCACAGAAATACCTGATAAAGTACTATGTACACACGCAAATTATGTAATCCTTGTTATCTTGGATTTCAACATAATAAAAATGCACTGCATTTATCTCTATTTTTTTTTTAAAAAAAGTTACGTCCAATCACTACCTAAAATATACAAGCCACATAATAGCTATTGCTATTCTAGTGAACCCTCAAAGATTCAAATAGTATGTAATTCCTATAAAAATGTAACTGCTTTTTATTTTTTCTGAAAGAATATCTTTAAATTCTACAGGACTGATAACAATTCTCCTACATACTGCCTCAGTTAATATTTACCATTTGTAAGCAGAGTATTTATTAAGAAATATATGTAGCAAACTATTTTTGGTAAAGAATGTACAAGCAGTAATAATGATACTGTAAGCCTAAAATCATTTACTTTTGAATCTTATTTACTGCAGAAGTTTTATTATTATAAGAAGTTACAAGGACATCACTTACATAGCAGAGATAATAATGAGGCCAAAAGACAAAGGGAAATCCTGTGTTTTAATATTAAAGTTTCACCAGAAGAATCACTCCATCAAAACATAAAAAAATAAAAAATATATTTAATGATCCTTTTGGAATAGGTCCATGGTTAAATTATTTGCTTTATCTGGGCTAATGTCAGATAAATAATGGCATACAAAATTACTATGTAGAAGTCCAAGTCAAAATTATTTCACAGTCCTATTTCACTTGTTTTTTGCCATAAGGCATGTAAATATACCAAAATATTTTGTTCACATTTTAAAACTTTGTAAAATCAGATTACATCCATATTTTAATGTTACATTATAAATAGCACACTTACAATTATGTGAATTCCACATATTAAGATTCAAATACAATTGTTTGTCCACTAATAGGGGAAAAGTTAAAAAAAACGTGTACTAAATGCTACAAAAATATTAAAAGTGAATATTAGTATTCTAAATATATGCTAAAGTTAACTGGCTTACTAAAAAAAAATCAACTATGTGCTGTGGTGCTCTCTAATCCTTCACTGTTTTAGGAATTTTTGGAAGTATCTTTTGCATTTCTTGTATCATTTTAAGAAATGAATTTGCCATGCATATTAAGCACTTTTTAAAAGGTTTTACATTTTTATGTCATATTAGTAGCTATGGGAAATGAATTAAAAATGGAATTTCTAAATGGAATGGTCTCATAAAGTAATTTGTAAAACACTTTTTAGTGCCTAGACCCGCCACTAATTTTCTGAGCTCCATTAATTATGTCATAGAAAATATTTTAACAAACATCTGCTGCCACTGTGTAGAATATGGTTTAAGCTGTCCTCCTGATGTAGGGAGTCTTTTTGAAGCGTTAAGTATCTGAAAAAATAAGGGGAGATCTAAATTAGAGGACCAACCATAAAACAGGTGATTGAGAAATAATCTTTAATATAAATATGCAACTTTGTAATATACTTAATTTAGCTATGTGTTATTAGAAATACTGATTAATTAAACACAAAGTTGCTATCTAGGGGAAAAGGTAGGCAATAACAGAATTAAAGGACAGTCCCTTGGAACTAAAATGATCCCAGAAACCCAAGAATCTCTTACCCCACCTTTCCTTGATATACCTATTAGATATACATTTTAAAAAACACTCATTATGATGGGAAAAGCACACGTGGAAGGAAAATTGCCTAAGATATATATTCATATTTATGAAAGCTGGAGTACCTAGTGTTACATGTTATGTCAAGATGTTTTCCAAAATCCTCATTTTCCCTCTTGGAAAATATGAGGGAAATAACCTAGAACTAAGGAGAAACTTCCTGACAGTTAGAACAATTAACCAGTGGAACAACCTGCCTCCAGAAGCGGTGAATGCTCCAACACTGGAAGTTTTTAAGAAGAGACTGGCCAGCCATTTGTCTGAAATGGTATAGTGTCTCCTGCCTGAGCAGGGGGTTGGACTAGATGACCTCCAAGGTCCCTTCCAACTTATTATTATTATTATTATTAAGTGGCAATCATTTTCATGTGAGAGAGACTGCCTTTGGCACTATAGCAAGAGTTGTTTGTTTTTGTTTTTTTTTATCTTAGAAATTGTGGCAGAATGTTTGAAAAAAAATGGTGCATATATATGTCTGTGTGTGTGTGTGTGTGTGTGTGTGTGTGTGTGTATGAAGGGCAGAAGGAATAAAGAAGTTGAAATCAAAGATATTGGAATTAGGTCTTTATATCCAAATCATAATATATTATTTCAGCTACCAATCTGCAAATCATGAACATAAAGGTAGAAAAAGTGGCAAACCAATGTTTAAATAGAAAAAAAATCTAAAATCGCTTATATTCTCCTCTGTTCTATCATGTCAAATATTTCATATAAAGAGAAATATCTTCAAATAGCACAACTGTGCCAAAAAGAAAGAGTCAAGGGAAATATCGTGCTGGGAATGGCAGGAATTAAACAAGGAACTGGATTAAACAAGATGTCTGTGCAGGGATAGTGATAGCATCAGATATGGAACCATTACAGATATCTCAAGATCAAACAACAGAAATATGAGTAGTTTATTTCTTGGGGATATTGAGAATGCAGCTACTAAAAATCTAGTTAATGTTCAAATATGTCAGTTGCAGCTGAACTACTCATTCATATTCAGACCAATGTTATATAATAGGATACAATAGAAGTTGCTATATCACCAAAACTACTGTTGAAATACTTAGCAATGGGCTAATAATAATATGAAGTATGGGCTCCACACAAAGCTTTCACATCAACTCAAATTCATTTCTAGTTAAGAAGGTAAGATTCATTCAAGCAGTTGTGTATTCCCATTATAGCCAAGCTAGACAAATGTCCCAGTAGATTGTGTCCTAAGAAGAACCATCCCCTTTATGTATTTCTCAGCACTTGTACCGCAGGAAGGAGCTATGCTGTAAAATGTAAACTGTCATATATACACCTGAATGCCTAAAATACCTATATTAATTAATATAGGTATTATATAAATTATATATTAATACTTTGTGCTTTCCTGACTAATTCATAAAATCTTTTACAACAAAATTCATTTTCCATTTGTATATTTTCAGAGATATGTAAATCTGTACAATAGTTACTGAATAAATCAAATTTATTTACAATAAATATAATGAAAAAATAAACATCAACTTCATAGTTTGAAGCCATTAATAACACTCTAATAGCTGTTTTCTATAAACTACTTGCTCTTGATTACAAGGATACACACACACACACACACACACACACACACACACACACACACACACA
>JAKJMR010000411.1:951803-963220 GCA_024449315.1 Daboia siamensis | reverse complement strand
ACACACACACACACACACACACACACACACACACACACACACACACACGGAATTTATATATACAGCCAAAATCTTTTTAGCTGTGGATGGGGAAAGAGAAGAAAATACAAGTGATTTCTGTAGGCACTCTCTTGCATCTGATTCATCCCCCCTCACCTCTTTGCAGAGTGGAGAGATTGGAGAGGAAGGGATTTCAAGAGAATAAGCAGGCACACACTGGGGCATATACTGGCTGTTTGCTGAACGTATTCACAGCTGCCTGAAATTGTTTTCAAGGTGTATTCCTCATAATGTGCCTTACTCTCTTGTAAACCCTTGTTCTCCACTGAATATAAAATAAAAAAAATAATTCCCTTCTTATTAATTATGTCAACATCTGAGTGAATATTCCAAAGGGCCAGGGAGTTAGGAGTCAAACAAAAGCGAAAGGTATGAAACCAATTTTCTTGTCAGTTTTGAAGCGTCTATCCTAGCATTGTTGTGGAGAGAAGCATTTCAAAGGGCAGAGAAGTGGAGAAAAGGAAAGCACAGTGGTGGTTATGTGATGGACCACTTAGTGACCATTTCACTTAGCAGCTCCAACTCAGCTATGATCACTAAATGACGACAGTTATATAGCCCTGATTCAAAGCTTGATTTTCACTTAGCATCTGACAATGTTGCTCCAGCTAAGCTTGTGCTTCAGGATGGTCAGCCTTAAGAATCAGGAAGCCAGGATTCAATGGAGGCTGATCAACCACAAGGATCTCCTGTTCAAATGGAGCAGCCAGATAATGAGGAATAACCGCCAAGACCCAGGTCTAGACAAATCCAAAGGTAAGCTGAGCCATATTTCTCAAGGAGGCTTCGCACTAAGAAAAGGGCAAGGCATGTGTAATTGCAGCCAGTTGGTTACCCAGATTTTGTTTGCAGTCTTTGTTGGAGACATTTGTCTAACTTTCTAGTTCTTGCTTTTTGTTCCTTGCCACTGGACCAACTGACTACCCAATTTGGCATCCTGTGACTCTTGGAATGTATTTGGTCAACCTCTTTTAGGCATTTGATTCACACTGCTGACTGCTGTTATCTGTCTAAAATTCAGTAAATGTGCCAGCTTTGAATACGCCCTCTCTCTCTCTCTCTCTCTCCCTCCCTCTCTGTGTGCATATAGGCAACCCTGAAACAGAACATTACCTGTACTGAACTATTACTGTTTAATAGTATGGATGATCCATAACACAATGGATAAGAATTGCCAAAGTTTAGATTATTACTTCTAAACTTTATGTGTGAATATTAGCAAAATTAAATGCAATGCAATTTGCTCATTTAAAATTAAAATATTTTTTAAAACTAAAAGAAATAATGCTCTTAAAATGCCCTTTGTAGTTTTTTTTTTAGACAATGAACATTATATATAAAAAACTCCAAACAACACTCTATAAGCCATAATTTGCCTTTCTCGTATGGAAAAACGCAGCATTAAAATTTGATTAAACAGCAGTTTCACTTCAGTTCTTGAAGATCTATAAGATATCAATCTACTTTTCAATGATAACAGTTCAGAATTTGGAGTACAGAAAGAATATAGAAAATGAAAGGAGTTTCTGGAATTTCAGTTCACTATATTTTCAAATCCTGAAAAACATGCAAAACTGATATGGTTGTTTTACAGGAAGCTGATTACACAATTCCTGTTTCCTGACAATCAACTTTCTAACAGCAGGCTAAACTTATAGGAAAGAATTCCATGATTATCCATACAATTACACTGATTAAACTGCCCTGCTAGGTGTGTCTGCCCCTTATTAAAGTACTGCTTAGAATTCTTACCAATAGGAGCCACAAATCTAGATGATTTGAGATGATTTTGCTATATCGCAGATGATGGAAAAGTGCAGTGAATGTAGGAGGGGTAATAAATTATGCTATATCATATTTTGCTATATATCTCATAAAAGTATGGCTATTACATGCCATATTAAGAAGTAAACTGAATTTCTGGCCTCACAGAACACCTTATAACTATGTGCTTTCAAAGAGTATATTTTGAAAATTAAAATAAAAATCATTATGGAATAAGTTTTGAAAAGTTCCTATTGCACATTAGTAGTTCACAAAAATGGGCATAACTTTAACATTGTTCTATAGAATGTTTTTTATCGCAATAAGTTAATTGTTTAATGGTATCTATCATCCTACTTTATACATATCTCATTTTTAATATAATTTTTGTCCAAAGACTTTAAGGCAGGCCTCCTTTGTCCAAATTTCATGGTTTTATCTATACCATTATTTAAAAACTAATCGATATTGTAAAATTTTTTATCTACTGTCAGCTGTTTTATTAAATGCTTATTAAATTAGATGTTGAATTGCCAACCTGAATAAATACAATAAAAAAATAGGATTCTTAGGAATAAAAAAGAAAAAAGTGTTAGAAATACATAAAAATATCAACCTGACAATTATTATCTTGTTCTAATTGCTTGTTCTACTTGAAGAAAAATAATTCCTAAGCTCTATGGTTCTGAGTTTGTCAAGAAAAAAACTATCTTTTTAACTTCTACTACAAACCTCAAATTCGCTTATGAGTTTTATTTCTACTTTTATGTAAAATGTCTTTTATGAGCACTGCGTGAAAATTACTTTTAATTAAAAATAAGAATCTGAAGAGGTGACTTACCAGTTACATCATCTTCTGTATAGTCTTCTGTGTGAACAGGAGCTTCTGTAATTCAAAGATTTTTACTCAATTATTATGACACAAGATTATAGATGTTATTACAATCTCTTATGATTACTAAAACATTTTTTCCCCTCAGAACTGAAATGATGCAAATATATTTAAGATCTTTACATGGCAAAGAAGGGTAACATTCTGCCAAAATTGGGGTTATTCAAATAGGATAAAATTCCTAAATAGAGAGGACACAATCCATAGATATATTGTTGTATTTAATAAGTTATATTGGCAACTGACAAGTGTTACTACTCACACTCAAGCTGTCTTTTTTTTCACAAACATCTTCTACTTTAGGTAGTAATTTTCTTGATAAAAAGTAACTCAAATGTATATTATTATAAATCTGCTCATACCATATAAATATAAAAGCAGAAAATATATTTACTTATTTTTGCACAGTTTTGGTCACATCTAGTTACTGGTGCTAGTATACAACGTACTAGTTTGAATGGACAAATATTGTACTAACCTGTCTCATGTTGTTGAGCAGCCACATGATCTTGTGTATGTTCCTCCTCATGTACTATGAATAAATTGAAAAAAAAATGGTATTTTTAAATTATGTATACTTGTTTCTTGAAATATACTCAGTAATTTCAATAAAAGAAATTGATGTTTAATCTGTTTTACAGTATATGTAACCTTATTCTGAATTACCTGGGATAGATTAAACAAATTACATAGATTATAGAAAAATAAAAATAGAGATGAAATATGAAATAGAGCACAATTGCTAACCATAATACACCCCAACCAAGATAGTGTCTCGTCTAGTGCATATATCACCTTTAACATTAACAGAAACCAAAAGATTCAATTCAGGTGGAAATGGGAATTTTAAGTGTTCCCAAAATTGCTGCAAGGCAATGGAAAATGAAATGAAATGAAACCCACTTAACTCTTGCTGTTAAAGTGATTAATGTTCTTTGCAGAACTTCTATCCACTCAAATTTTATTCTTTTTTGTTTGTTTGTTTCTTTATACAGGTAGTCCTCAACTTAAAACCACAATTGACCCCAAGTTTTTTTTGCTAAGAAGATAGTTAAATGAGTTTTGTCCCATTTAACTTGGGACACACAATTGTTAAATGATTTACTGCAATTGTTAAGTTAGTACACAGTGCTTTTCCATTGACTTTGCTTATCAAAAGGTCGCAAAAGGTAATCACATGTCCCTAGGATACTTCAAGCATCATCCACACAGGCCAGTTGCCAAATATTTGAATTTTGATCAGATGACTATGGAGATACTACAACACTCAAAGGTGAAAAACAGTCATAAGCCACTTTTTAAAGTGCTATTGTAACTTGAATGGTCACTAAACAAATGGTTGTATTCAAAGATTACCTGATTACCTTCAAAGCTTGGGTCCCAGAGCTAAATCTTTGCAACAATCTGATTTCTGGGTACTCGTGCCAAATAGTAAAAAAAGAAACACAATTTCATATCTAATCTGCTTTCAGTAAACATTGAAATTTCTGCCTCCTACTTCATTCAAGGAGCTACAAAAGGCATATATTTGTTGTTTTTTACAGTTTTTCTGACAACTCATAATGCCCTGTTTCCCATTCAAACAAGAATTAACTCCAAATCTATTCCGAAGGACTTCACACATAAAAATAGGAAAATCATGCTTATTTGCACGCATTCAAACATATAAAACAGAAATAAATGTCAAGAAATATACAAATGTGATCCAAATAACTGCAATGCTTGCTAGACAATTAACCACACTTGGTTAAAACTGGTCGAAATGTGAAAAACCTCAATAGCCAATCCTTGACTTACAATCAGCCACTTAGGGACCATTTGAAGTTATGCTGGACCCCCAAAAGTTACTTACAGTCCAGTACAACACTCCTATACTTTCCCCCTGCAGTCACATGACTGCCTTTTAGGCACTTGATTGTCTGTCCACATTTACAGCTGTTTGCAGCATCCTGCAATTACATGATCACAAGTAAACCTAGAGTTTACTTCCTGTTTTTGGCAAAAGTGCCCATAACAAACAATGGGTTTGCATTTGCTCAATGACTTAATGATAATGCTGAGTTGCTTAACGATTGCCACAAAAAAAGTAAAAAGTAAAAATTAAATTAAAAAAGGTAACTGCAGGGTTTTTCTGTACTGACCCATTTTATGGAACACTAGATCAGGGCTTTTCAACCTTTTCACCCATTGTACCACTTTTAGGATATGTCAACATCTGAGTACCACCAGTCGCCTAGCAAGGTATCAAAAATTTGATGACACCCCCCCCCCCCCCCCACAAAAAGGGAAAAAAGTGATGAAGTACAGATAGTCCTCAACTTACAACAGTTCACTTACTGACTGTTCAAAGTTACAATGGCACTGAAAAAAGTGCCCCCCAAGCCACAGCCGAGCAAGACACCTGCCTGCCCGCCCGGTGGTGCTCTTCCTCCTGTCCGAGATTTTCATCGTTGTGAGCATTTCAGTTGAGGATTGGCAGTGGGGGTGGGTGGGGGAGTGTTTGGTTTTTATTTCTCTTCCCCCCGAATCTGCTGGGTGGTTGCAGCAGTTTTTGGTCACTTCACATGACCCTGGGACACTGTGACCATCATAAATATGAATCAGTTGCCAAGCATCTGAATGTAAATCACGAGACCCTGGAGATGCTGCAACATTCCAGCTGATCGACACTTCTTCTGGGCTCAGCAGAAGCACCAGGGTCAGTGCTGAGTTCCAGCTGGAGCCTGGCACTGATCCTGGTGCTTCCGCTGAGCCCTGACAGCCCTGCAGCTCCAGCCGTCTCTCGCTCAGGCTTGTGTGGTGCTGCCACCGGTTCAGCTCATTCCCCTCCCCCGCTACCACTTCTCTAGGATGGTTGTGTACCACCTGCCAGGTGCCAATGTACCACAGGTGGTACCTGTACCACTGGTTGAAAAGCCCTGCACTAGATGATCAGAATGCAACCTGTTAAGTCTTTCATAAGGCCCTAAAAACCTGGCTATGTTCTCCTGCATGGGGTGCTAAATGTGTTGAGGGCCCCATTTCCTGGCTGTATTGCTAACTGGCCAAATATCTTAGCTATTTATTTAAATGTGTATTTATTTAAATGTTTTAAAATATTTTTAGTGTTTTAATTGTAATATATTTTTGGAATTGTAAGCTGGCCAGAATTATTAACTGAGATGGGTCGCTATAGAAATTGAATAAATAAATAATAAAATTTGGTCAGACACATGATGATCTGCTTTATGACTGTCACCATTGATGAATACAACAGGCTCCATTACGGTTGTAAGTCAAGGAATATCTTCACAGGTTCCAAATTATACAGTGAAGCTTTCTTGCAATACTGCATTTGTTTATTCCAAAATTGTTTGCATAAAATGCATATAAATGAACTTAACAAAATATTTACAATAATTAATAATTACATTTCCATTTTTTATCTTAAATAATTCATGGATATATACCTGGTTGAATAGGTTCAGTAACAGAATCTGGAACATCTGCATTACCTAAGAAATAACAACATCTCTATTAATAAATTATTAATAATTTATTAATAAAACTCATAAGGCACAATAAAACATATTTCAACTACTTTTTTAAAGACTGTTGCTAAGGTAAATAAAGTCATATCCTTGCCATCCAAAATGGTTAATGCAATTATAAAGGCTTTTCCATACTCTTAATTGTAACATTTGCATTTACTTCTTTATTTGATATAAAGCTGCGCATCTCAGGTTACAGTATTTAAAACACTATAAATAACAGAATATAATACAAAAGTATACTTTTTCTTTTTATTAATATATGTAAATACATTTTCCTAATATATATAAAATATATTTAAACTTGGCTCTGATTTTCATCTGAGTTTAGTTTAAACAAGTAACAGTAGGAAAACCAGTGCCTGTCAGGTTGATTATTCAGTTTAATATTTATTCAACAATCCTTTAAAAAAAGAACATTTCATCTATTTCTGTAAACTTGAAGCACTCAAATATTTCAGCACATTTAAAAATCAATTACTTCTGGTAAGAGAAAGAATACTTTCTTTTATTCAACAGTGTTTAATTTTGGGGACCAGAGAGGGATGGGATGGTGGTTTGTGCTATAGCTCAAATGTTCAGTTTATTCCTGTTCTATGTTCCTCCAATGGAAAGAATTACCAATATTTTCAAGCAATGTTCATTCTTTATTTTCTTTTGTGTAGCTCTATTTCACGCATACTTACTTGAAAATACAACCTATTTGATTTCATGAGGTTGGACTTCCAGAGAAGAAATAGTGACTTGGAAGAATTCTCCACTAAAAGCAGAGCTGATGACAGTAGAGGAATGAAGAACTGGCCAGTAGACTAGCTCTTTGTAATCCTCTTTGGACGAAGAGATTGCCTATAAGTTCTCCACACAGCACAGGCGTGATTAGAACTTTGACTTTGGAAAGATGAGGGAAAAGCCATCTTGCTCAAACTATATATTCCATGTGTTCTGAGCATCATAATTACATGCACAATGCTTAATCATGGTGTCATGATGACATCTGCAACTGTGGATTCATGGGCCTTCTTTTTAACATGTCACACTTGACATACATAAAAAGAAATGGAATTTCAATCAAATGATTGCAACCCTATCTAGATTTCTTTATTCTTCTGAAGCAAATGTCTCTGCAAATCAGGTATCACTTGGATCTTGTTCATTAGGAGTCAGAATGTATGTGACCACACATGATATTCACCAGCATCAATTTTACCTACTTTGCTTGTGTGAATCTTTGCTTTAAAATGTGGTGAGAGTAATCAGAAAGTGAAAGTTAAAAATAAATATTTTCTAATAATGTATTGCACTAAAATCCTTAGAAATAAAAATGACCAAATTATACTTACGTTCATGTATTTGTTCTGGATGATCAGCATATTTTGTAGATTTATTATAACAAAAAAATGGAAATTTTAGGAATACATAGCTAACAATAAAACATTTCTGAAAGCAACTTATTTAAAAAAGTATGAAGCTACAGTTAGAAGCACTTTATAAGTAGAGTTTTCAGTTGATTGTATTACTGATGTTTGAAGTATTTTATTACTTCCACTAATTCCTTTAAATGTTATTATATTTCTACTTGTAAAGTAGTACTGTTCAAGAGATATTATTCAGTATGTCCTTGCTTACCAATATATTCAAAAGCAGATTTTTATATATTTTATTTTTTTAATTTAATGTATGTGTTTTATTTCACTTTATGCATTCACATAAGAATCCTTAATTAATGGATGTTTCTTATATTTTCTACTCTATAGAGGATACAGAAAACACACATATGTAGTCATCCTAGAATATGTACAATTTCCTGTTTTTGCTATGCTTTTAGCAGGAGTTGAAAGTAAGCATTGTAGCTGCTGCTAAATAGGGTACCTGCAATCCACCAATAAATAATTCCATAATAGCTACAATTCCTTGTTCTAATTATAGTATTATTTTTTCGCTTTGCCTACATTTATATAAGTGTCCAGTTAAATGTTCTGAATCTGAAATAAAAGTGACATTACTATCTATTTGAAAACACAGTATAGATACAGAATTCACAGATGAAGAAAATATTTTGTGTACCACCACAGACTGCAGTTAGAAAACAAATGGATTCAGAAGGCCACAATTTGGAATGTAACAGCTTTGTATTAAAAATATTACTTTTCATTAAAAAGAAGGGAAATTTTTCTATACCATAAATTTACAAATAAAACATAAATCAGTTATTAGAATTACAGCAACAGAACATTTCCTATCATTGGCTAAAACGTTGATAGCATTTTGATTTTCTTGTAATTGAAAACCTTTTTTTTAAAAAAACAAAAAACCCTTTTTATTCTATGCAAGTAAAATCACATGAGAGAGTACTTATACTTATTTCTGAAAACCGCAGAGGAATGTATTAAATATATTTCTTGGCCAATTTACATCCAAACGTGGAGTAGAGTAGATATAGATATTATAAATATTTAATGCACAGTAAGTCAATAGGAATCTACATACCAGAATGTTCAGTGAAGTCTTCCCTCTTTAATTCTAAAAAAAGATTGCACATCTTAATATTAAACATGGGAAGTTGCTATGAATTAAAATTTTCTGTTATTATGGACCAAGTAGATCATATGTTAAATACAAATCATTTGTCTTAGTTACAATAATCATTAATAATTATAATAAAAATAAAAATATATAAAATAATAATTAATCATTAGACACTGTTTACAACAATATGTTAAGTCATGCATTAAAAGCAAAGTGTCTGCTCTATGGAATCTGCAATAAAAATGGTAACTGCCATTTCCTTGTGTCTGTTTCAACATACTTCACAGCACATTGAGATTCTTTGGGAAAAGTGGAAGGGTACCAATACTTTTGGCCACAATATTGTTTCTAGTTGGTTTGGCATGGCAATTTATTTGCACTGACATATTAGGTTTTGCAGTTGACGAGCCAGCTCTTTCCTACCCACTCAGCGCTCTATCATTGTTTCTCTACATCAGTCTCACGTGTTCAGCAACAAAACAGATCTCCATCAGCAGAAGATACCAATCAGCTGGAAAAATCTATGTAAACATCACATAACCACAGAATTTATATAGAGTCAAATAGGGCAAAATCTTGGGAACGCATAAGTAAGCTAGCACTCACTGAAACAGACTTTAAATACGGCATTATTTGTTTGATATGACAGATGAATGATGGAAAACAATACCCTGCTAATAATCACTACTGAAATCCTATTAGAAAACCATGAAAAACATACCAACTTCTTCTACATAGTCAGGCTGTTCTGTATTTTCTGGACCAGATTCTGTAAATGAAAAGAATATTAAGATCTGTAAAAAACATGGAAAGTATATCCTTTCAGGGGTAGTTATGACAGAAAATGGAAATCATGACCTTCTTAAGTATCATAAAAAGGTAAAGGTAAAGGTTCCCCCGCACATGCATGCTAGTTGTTTCCGACTCTAGGGGCCGGTGCTCATCTCCGTTTCAAAGCCACAGAGCCAGCACTTGTCCGAGGACGTCTCCGTGGTCATGTGACCGGCATGACTAGACGCCAAAGGCGCACGGAACGCTGTTACCTTCCCACCGTAGTGGTCCCTATTTTCTACTTGCATTTTTTACGTGCTTTCGAACTGCTAGGTTGGCAGAAGCTGGGACGAGTTACAGGCGCTCACTCTGTTACATCGCACTTGGGATTCGACCCGCCAAACTGCCGACCTTCTGATTGACAGGCTCAGCGTCCTAACCCACTGAGCCACCGTGTCCCTTTAAGTATCATACTGACTCCTAAATGGCTGAAAGCCACTGTTCTTTCACAGACGTGTTCCTTACTTGTACTTGCTATCTAGAAAGTGTGATACAGTATTGACTGCAATTACTATTGTCTTTTGTTTAAATATGCAAGACCATTTTCTCCCCAACTGCTAGTTACCCTTCCACACACTTATACATAGTTTCACATTACTAATTCTATTTGATTCACAAAACTGGAAATGAACAGACTCTCTAGGAGTAGCTTAAAAGAATGAGTGCATAGGCTTTCTTTCCTGTTGAGTCACATTCTTCAAAGAAGTCAGAAATTATCGCAGTTTTATAAGATCAGGAAGTAACTTTTGGTTCCCCCAAAGATGAATCTGTCAAGAAAAATTAACTCCACTTCTTCAGGGTTAAAACTACTGACAAATAGCAAGGAACATGTTCCATTTGGGAACATGAACAATTATCTTTTACATTTATTTCCAAATATAAAGTTTGTGCGTGTGTGTAATTTTTTATGCTGCCCCTTAAGATGGAACTGAGCAAATTAAAGGTTGAAATCAGTGCATGTAACTGAAAGGAGTTTCTTCTAAATTCAAAAAGAAATCTTAGTCCCAGTTTCTAGGTAGAAGAAGTAGATGTAACTGTTTTCTGTCAACATTATTTTGTGTGACCAAAAATAAGCAAGATACTTATTACTCTTGATCATTTAAATAGAAAAGGCAGGTTTTACAACTAAATGATAGTAAACACTTTTTATTAACCAATCCATTACATACTTTTCACAATTTACTTTTACAAATCATTAAATATATTGCTTTTAGATGAATATAAATCAGACATACCTGGGATTTCTGGCTCGTTTGTGTCTTCTTCCACATGAGAATAGTCGTTTAAATCTGAAAATTAGGAATGCCGTATTATATTACAAAAGCCATTAATATAATTAAGGAGATGCTTAATATTGCTGCTACAAATCTCAAGCCGTAAGTAAAAAAAAATTAAGAGAAATCAGGTAACAGAAATCTGTATTCGACCCAGAGAAAATCTACAAATATTCGACTAGTGCTCACAGTAACAATTTCCCATGTGTTGAGATTCAAGCACTGACAATTTTTGTATGGATAGCTGAAACATGTGTGCCTTTTCCTAGCATTCTCAATCAGCAATTTTACTTAAAATAATATAAACTAAGTCTATTTTAAGTTGTAATTGAATTGTTGAAACTCTTTATCAAAAATAGATTCAAGAGTCCTTGGTCCTTTAGATTCACTTTTTCTCTATATAAAAATTTCACTGAAAGTGTTGAATATAATTTGCAGTTCCTGCATATTCAGTACTTAGTCACTTTGTGGCACAAGTAAGTAAGTAAGTAAGTAAGTAAGTAAGTAAGTAAGTAAGTAAGTAAGTAAGTAAGTAAGTAA
>JAKJMR010000411.1:922060-951793 GCA_024449315.1 Daboia siamensis | reverse complement strand
TAAGTAAGTAAGTAAGTAAGTAAGTAAGTAAGTAAGTAAGTAAGTAATTTATTACATTTATATAGCAGTCCATCTTATATAACTCTTATATCAAATTATGAAAGACATTAGATACCATCGGTGTCATATTCTTCTTGATCTCTAGGTTGGTAGTTACTTGCAGGTTCTGAAAGTAAAATATTTCTTTTTAAATATGTACAAAGATTACATAAAATTCTGCAAAATTTCAAATTTACTAAATTAAATTAATTCTATATGATACACCGGTATTAGAATTCAAGGATTGTGAACGAGTCTGAGAACTATGCAAGTTTTCTTACAATCCTTTTTTTCTTGCATTTCAATACTCCCATGCCTTTAGGTGTAATATCAATTTAAGCATGAATCTAAACATAAAATCAATTCAAGCAAAGGCACTCCTAAATAAATACCATTTATTTACAAGTAGAAATAAATAAATAAAATGACACATTTCCTGCCAACATCTCTACAAAGGCGAGTAGTGGAGGTGCAAGCAGGGGAAGACCCCAGGTGGTACCCCCCCTCAGCCCAGGAGCCTTCCTCCATCAGGGTCTCCCTATCACCACCCAGTTGGGGGTCTCTGGTTGAGAGCTCAGGGCTGGGTGTGTCACCAAACCCAGCCAGTCCCCAGCAGCCTTGGAGTTCTGCTTTCACTGGTCTCATCTATCAGAACCATGACGTGTGTGTGTACACACACACATATGTATGTATGTAAAAAGGATATATATAAATAAATAAGTCTGGAAAAAGATACATAAAAGCATATATATTATATATTGCCTTAATATATACATAGGTACATGCACACACACACACATTTTACACACACACACACACACACACACACACACACGTAAATTATCATATAAAAAAGACAACAGCATAGATAACATCACGAAGATCTAAGTGAATAATTATAACAAAGCTGAGCTACATACACATTAAACATTAAAACCCTCAATGCCTCCCTGAATTGGTTCAGAAAATTAAATGCTACCTAAATATCTGATAAATATATTTATTTTTCTTTACACCTGAGATACCTTCTTGGGTAGAACTTGATTTCTCTGATATTTCAGGTACTTTATCTTCTATTTCTTCATCATAACTCTGTTCTGTTGTGGGTTCTACAGATACTTCATTATTGTCTTCTTTTTCTTCTTCCTCCTGGAAATCTGTTTTTTCATGATCTTCATCTATTTCACCTTTTTCTTTAAAAAATTGGAAAAAAAAGAAACTTTGAATTCCAGTAAACAGCCTTAATTTCATTAAACAAACATCCATTTAATAGCGTAACAGAAATTGCATCTTTCCTTTTAAAAAAGTGGTGCTTAAGTTTGTGAACTCTTTATAATGTTCAGTATTTCAATATAATTTTCAATATTTCTAATATTTCAGGATAAATATGACGTAAATGTAATCTGTTCACCACATAAATCCTTAAACTAGTCTGTACATTTTTGTATATATCTTTCTTTAAACTGTGCTTGGCTATAAAATTAAAGGGTATTTAAAATCAAAATTAAAGAAGGGTAATATTGGCTTCTTAGTGAATCATTCATTCATTCACTCACATACTAATATCAGGTAAGTCCATTACATAATAACAAAATAAGGAAAGTTGGAAGGGATCTTGGTGGTTTCTAGTATAATCCCCTGCTCAAGCAGGAGACCCTATACCAGGGGTGTCAAACTCAATTTCATTGAGGGCCGCATCAGCATTGCGGTTGCCCTCAGGGGGCCGGGTGGGTGTGGCCAGGGTGGGTGTGGCCTACTGGGTGGGTGTGGCTAGAGTGCGTATGGCCTACTGGGTGGGCGTGGCCAGCTCTACATCATTCGCATCAAGGGTGCCTATGGGGGCCTGGGCAGGAGTGGGACAGATCTGAGGGTCTCTGGCAGAAGGAGAGTCTCTGGGGGCCAAGGCAGTGGGGGCCGTTCCCTCACTGTTTCCAGGATGGCTTCGCGGGCCACATGAAACCACTTTGCGGGCCTGATCTGGCCCCCGGGCCTTGTGTTTGACATGTCTGCCCTATACCAATGCAGACAAATAACTGTATTATCTCTTCTTAAAAATCTCCAGTGATGGAGCACCCACAACTTCTGGAGACAAGCTGCTCCACTGATTAATTGTTCTTACTGTCAGGGAATTTCTCCTTAGTTCAGGGGTCAGCAACCTGAAACAGTGAAAGAGCCACTCGGAACCGGTTCCCTCACAAAAGGAAAAACTGGGAGCCACAAAAAATGTGTGTGCATGCGCATACATGCGCGCATGCACAGAACAGGGTTTGACTGAAGAGTGGAGCCAAGGCGAGATATGCACCTAACCTGCATATTTGAATTGGTTGGTTGAACTTTTTTAGTCCCACTTTTTTTTGGGGACTGCACATGGCAGAGGACTAGGAGCCGCAGGAGACAGCTGAAAGAGCCGCATGCGGCTCCGGAGCCGCGGGTTGCAGACCTGTGCCTTAGTTCTATGTTGGTTCTCTTCTTGGTTAGTTTCCATCCATAGCTTCTTGTTTTGCCTTTTCTGTTTTGGAGAAGTTGATCTCTTCTTTGTGGTAGCTCCTTAGATATTGAAATTTTGCTATCATGTCCCTCCTAGTCCTTCTTGTCATTAAACTAGACATACCCAATTCCTCAACCATTCTTCATATGTTTTAGCCTCCACTCCCCTATCAATTTTGTTGCTTTTGCTGCACTTTTTCTAAAGTTGCAAAATCTTTTTTATATTGTGGTGACCAAAATTGGATGCAATAGCTTAAGCGTGGTCTTACCAAGGCTTTATAAACTGGTACTAACACTTCATGCTTCTTGTCTTGCCCTCAGGTGCTTTGAAGAATAGGCTGCCTCCCCCTTAAATATTGGAAGACTGCTAGATATACTCAGTTCTTGAAACTGTTCATCATACGGTTTAGCCTCCAACCCCCAATCATCTTTGTTATTCTTCTCTTCACTTTATAGTCTCAACATCTTTTCTGTAGCATGGTGAAGAAAACTGGACACAGTAGTCTTAAGAGTGGCATTACCAAAGCTGAATAAAGAATACTAACACTTCACATGATCTTGATTCTATCCCTCTAGCCTAGAGCTGCACTGGGTATTTGGCAGCTGCGGCAAATTGCTGGCTCATACTTAAATGATTGTGCACTAGGACTCCTAGATCCCTCTCTGAGAGTTACTGCCGTTGATGTAGGTACCAACTATTCTATTCCTGTGCATTTCATTTTTCTTGTCTAAGTTTAAAACCTTACTTTTCTCACCACTAAATTACATTTTGTTGGATAGAACCCAATGTTCAAGTCTGTAAAGATCCTTCTGGAAATTAAGCCTATCATCTAGTGTTGCCTATTCTCCCTAGCTTGGTGACATCTGCCAATCTGAAGAGTTCCCCATCTATCATTTATGAAGATGTTGAAGAGTACTGAGCCTAAGATAAAACCTTGGAGTACACCACTGCTTGCTTCCCTCTATCTCACATTATCAAAACGTAGGTTGTGGTCTACTTTGTTTAATGCCTTATTAAAATCCAAGTATGAATAGAATATGCCATAAACATTTACTCTTATCATGGGAAAGTTCTATATGCTGTGCAAATACCGGTGGAGTAGGATAACAGCTAGTACATTTTTCCACCTCAGAAAGAAATAATTGTCAAAGCAAGAGAGGAATAAACAGTAAGACATGTTACATAGATCATAGTAGTGTCAAGCATTTTTTTCTAGGAAAAAAAAGGAAGAATCCATACATTTGAAAAAAAGGAATCTAGGGTACATTCATACCAAGTTGTGAGTCAAGAACTTCATGTAGTAAGGCCTCAATTTCATCTTCAGGTTCTGTTTTAACATGTATGTGTTCTGTATAAGTTTAGAAAATATATCAACAATTACCGAAAAGAACGAATAGAACATGAACTAACAGAAAACAGAAAGTAAATACCTAGAGAAAAAATAATAGGTTTTATCCTATATATCCTATATTTTCATCTTAATGTATTTCTAGGTTGTATTTGACATATCTGAGGATAAGCAAGCATAGCCTGCAAGTAAAATGCTTAATTATAGCTTATCTTTGATAAGACAAAAGGTTTTAAGGGAACCTTAAGATCTGTGAACAGACTCCAGGATTAAAATAATGTATCAGTAAGATAAAGGTAAAGGTAAAGGTTCCCCTGCACATGCGTGCTAGTCATTTCCAACTCTAGGGGTCGGTGCTCATCTCCGTTTCAAAGCTGAAGAGCCAGCGCTTGTCTGAGGACGTCTCTGTGGTCATGTGGCCGGCATGACTAGATGCCAAAGGCGCACGGAACGCTGTTACCTTCCCACCGTAGTGGTCCCTATTTTTCTACTTGCATTTTTACATGCTTTCGAACTGCTAGGTTGGCAGAAGCTGGGACAAGTAACAGGCGCTCACTCTGTTATGTTATGTATCAGTATGGAGCCATAAATAGAACTTATGTTTCCAACAAATTATTGCATCCCATGAGCATTATACTAATATGGCTATGTGACGTTATGTAGATTACTATATTTTTACATGGAGATTTCTTGAAAATTATTTAGCAGTTTCAACAACTGCAAAATCAGTCACATATCTTCCTTGTGATTTACAATGGTTACCAGTTTAATTCAAAGCCCACTTTAGCTGTTGCTTTATAAAGCTCTAAATGGCTTTAGTCCAAGTGTTTACTAGAAAGCTATTAATAGTATCTACAGTTTGGACATTAAAAGGTTTGGAAAGTGGCTTGCCTTTTAGCTCCACCAGTGAGCAAGGCCCAAGAGTGATTATCCAAGCCAGAACCTTCACAGTTGTATATTCTTGTTATGCAGTTTGCAGATTTGGAAATGATTCTAGCTTTTTCATCTTTACAATTTCATCAATTAGTCAAAATTTCTACATTTGACCTGGCTTTTTAATTTCACTCCCTTCATGCAACATTCTGGCCTGATAAAATGTTTTGCTATGTCTATATATTAACTAGGATATATTATTAATATTTCAAAGTATCTATTTAAAAACTCTTATCATTTCATGTATAACTATTAAATTGTTATTCATCCTAGCCAATTTCCTCTAACTGTAGCTTCCATTTTGCAGTTGGAATAGGTATTATATTTGACTTGCAATTTTCTATGAAATATTGATTTTGGAATCATTTCTGAAGAAATATATAGATGATTATATCAACCAGGAAAAATTTTTTCTTCACTGCTTTTATTTTAAAGAAAAACAAACAGCATGTTAAATAGAAATGAACTATAATGTTTTAAGGTCTGAAAAAACTCACAGGAAGCACAGAATAAATTCTGTAATTATAGATCTCATAGTCTGAAGGTTTTGTATTACTAAGGCTTACCACCAAGCCAGACCACCTTGCCCCTGGTAATCCCATACAGACGCTGACCTGGAACATGGCTGGTTGGAAAAGGAAGGCTGATAGTGGACTAATGAACCTCCTCTCTAGATTTGATGTAATAGCCTTTCAGGAAACCTGGTTAACTGAAGTGGATGAATCAGTACAACTGCCAGGCTTCCAAGAATGGGCTTCCCCAGCTCAAAAAACAAAAACAAAGGGAGACTCTCTGGTGGGTTATGAATTCTCATAAAGCAAGGATTACAATGGCAGGAGGAGAAATTATACAACAAAAACAAGTATTCGTATTTTCTAGCTGTTAAATTTGGATATAGAAAGTTCAGGTTAATACTGGTAAATGTGTATATCCCTCCAAACACATCATGGTAGTATAACTGCGAATTTGATATGGTAAACAGAGAAGTACTATGGAGTAAACTGACAGCTCTTAAAATAGAACCTAGACTGCTGGCTTTGATTAAACTCCTTTACACAAGTACCTGTTTGAGGGTGCAGTATAAGGTTAATGGGGCTCTAACAGAATTCACACAAATAAAGGGCTAAGGTAAGGGTGTATCCTGGCCCCATTATTATTTAGTTTATGTAACAATGATTTGCCAGGGTTAATGAAGAATCCCATGGTACATAAGCCAATGATACTAAATACATGTAACAGCTTGCTCTGTGCTGATGATATGATTTTATTATTGTATTTACAAGTAGGATTCAGCTCTTACTGCCAGGGTAACTCCCTAACCATTAGTAAATCTAAATAAAAAATCATAAGTGTTTGGAAAACATCAACAGAAACATGGCAATTAGACAGTGAACCAATTGAACAGATTAACACCTTTGTATACTTAGGCATAACTTTTTTCCAAGACTGGATCTTGGGCCTGCCATTATCAACAGAATACTCTTAGAGCAAAAGCTTGTTTGAATTTACTGCTTAAACTAAAGAATCATAGTTACCCAGGGTCCCCAGTCCCATTAATTGAAGTATATAAAGCTAAGGTTTTCCCTATGCTCTTGTATGGAACATAAGTTTGGGGTTTATACTCAACCACAATCCTAGAAAAAACACAATCCCAGCATTTGAAATGTAGATCTAAGAACATCTTCTTCAGCAGTTAGAGCTGAAATAGGAATTCATACAATGCATGCATTATCCAAAATTAGAGCATATAACTACTGACATAAAGTCAGTGAAATGGAGACTGATACTCCCCAAGTTATGTCTATTAGAGCAAATAAGATTACAATCACAAATCTCCTGGATCACCAAACTAACAAATTTTGTAAGAAGTTATGGCCTTACTGACTCTTGCATAACAGGAGTACGATTTAAAAAAACAGCTGCCCAGATAATTAAGGATATAGAAACAACAACAAAAAAAGACATAGCTATTCTTTAGTAAGGTGGGTAACTTGAAATGGCTGAGCAAATACAAACATGCTTTTCATATAGACAGCTATTTGAAGTTACAACTGCCAAAATATCTAAGGCAGATATTTACACGAAGGAGATTCGAACACGTCAACTCAATGGTTAGATACGGGAGATTCCATTCCATACCCTATAATGAACTTCTTCTGCATTTGCGGAGTGCCAGAGGTAGAAGACCTGGCTCACATCCTATCTGATTGTTGCCTGTATAAGAGGGTGAGAGACAGGTACCTATATACCAAATGAATGACCCACTGGGATCCCTCTATCAAAACAACTTATCTTATGTCTGGCCAGAATCTGAAAATAACATTTAACACAGCACAGTACTTAAGCAAAATGGTTCAGTTGAGATATGCATATGTGGGACTAAGTGAAGTAGTTTGCAGGGGTGACACCAAAATATAATTTTATCGCATTTTATCTATATTTAAAATTATTGTATCTTATTCCAATTTCATTTTAGACTGTATTTTATTCCAATTTCATTTTATTTTATTCCCATTTCATTTTAAATTGTATTTTATCTAATTCCATTTATCAAATTGTAGTAATTTGTTTCTGGAACTTTGCACTTTGATATTGCCCAAAGGCTAATAATTAATTAAATAAATAAAACTAAGGGCTTACCTGTTTTCACATATGGCTTTTCTGCAGGTTGGATAATCTCTTCAGCACTTCTTGTCATTGACTGTTCTGGGACAGATCTTTCCTTAAGTCCTGCATTGTTTAGTTATAAAGTTAACTTTAATTTCTGCATCAAGATTTTGAACCAATTAGGCATCATTATTAGCTAACCACCCAGGGTCACGTAGTGAGATGGGAGGTGTAGAAATTTAATTAATTAATTAAGATGGGGACACCAACCCTGGTGGAAAATACTTACCACCTCCAGAAAGTCATGTCATCTTCAATTTAAGTTTTAAACATACATTTAAAAATTTTAATATATTTTTTTTAAAAAATATTATGCTTTATTCCCAACTTCTTTGAGCATTTTGTATATCATATTCCCAAACTTATTTCTAATATAGATGCCTAGAATACAATGGAAGACATTAAAAGACCACTGTGTCATGGAAATCTCTTTAAAATTATGTCTGTGTGTGCATGATTTTGTGAGATCAAATATCAACCCACAGTACAACTTCATTTAGTACAACCTTGAATTTGTTACTCCCAACATTTTCCAGCTTTGTCCTTCTTATTCACTGATGAACAAAGTACAATAGATTAAGGGATGTTATAGTAGACCTCAACCTGCTGGAAATGAACAGAGGAAATCCTTTGTTTCACTTAACAGAATAACTCCTGAGGTTTCTTGGGAATTGGAGATGATGAGTTTTCTTCATACTGCATACCCAATAACAAGAAATACAGACAAAAAGAGCTATGTACACAATATCAAAAAATGATTATGTACTGTACTTCTATAGTTAGACAGGAAAGAAAAATAGCAATTTTTTTCAGTGTTCCCATATATAATAAATTCCCAATTCATTCTGATTTTACTAGCTTTTATCTTAAACCATTACAAGTAGTCCTTGCTTAATGTCCACACATTCAGTGATTGTTCAAAATTACAACAGTGCTGAACAAGAAGTCTTACAACTGGTCCTCATAATTATAGCCATTGTAGCATCCCTGTGGTAACATGATAGCAATTTAGTGCTGGCAACCAACTCACAAATACAAAACCTGCAGCATCCCATTTTCACAGGACCACCATTTTCAGTCTTCACCACCAGCTTCCAACAGGCAAAGTCAATGATGAAACCAGCAGAGTCAATAAAGAATATGTGTAGTTCAGGGTTGAAAAAAGAGGTCCTTGGTGCTCAGAGCTTGGTTTTTTTTCTTGTGGACATGTCATCATCAGTGCTGATGATGATGTCACCTAATTTGGCTATTGAAACATCTGCAAGAAAACAAGGAAGTTCAGAAAGCACCAAGGACCCCTCACCAACAGGAGGTTGCAAATAACAATCACACAAAGTTGTGCTTAATCACTATGCAGGATTTGTATAACATTAACTGGAACTGCTACATTTCAATGTAAGTCAACAGTCACACTTAATGAAAGAGTTGCCATTCCTAATTACCATTGTTAAGCTAGAACTACCTGTATTGCCCTGAATTCTTAGCCGATTTGTAACTAAATATTCTCACATTGAATAAAAAGGAATTGAACAATTCTTCTGCTCACATATTTTTATTGAATTTCATCACTCCAAATAAACAAACTGAATATGCATAAGTGACAGGAACACGTTTCATTACCTTATTTCCAATATAAATGTAGAATAACATGTCATAAAAGTCAAAATTCATTCAAAACTCTTTAAATTCTTCAAAAATGAATTAAAAATATTTACAGTGAGACTCCATGGACTGCCTATACATCTAAACAAGGCAACCAGGTGCCTTCCATTTATTACAGAGCATAGTGTTTACCGGTCTTTGCTGGTGGCCAGGCAAAAATGCCTTTTGAAAATATATTTGGAAGCAAATGACTGCTATTCCTAAATGTTTTCTAAAAATGTTATATAATCTTTCACTTCCCCCACAAATGGCATCACCGCTGGATGAAAATTCTGAATTTCATGTTCTGAAATTTTTGAGGCAATTTGGTGCTGGCAATCAACTCAAAAATACAACACCTGCAGCATCCCATGTTGTTGTGGAATTCTTTATCTATCTCTATCCCTTTTATGATTTAAAAAATATATATTACAGAGATACTAAGATCATTGTGGTTGCGTACTACTTATTTTGTTCCCCCTTATATGCCTCTATTTCAAGTTAACATTTTTCATTCAAGAATTTGAATCAAACAACTAAATTATATAAATGCATTCCTCAAGCACACACCTATACGATATTTTTCAATATTTTTAGATAAATATTGCTACCTTCTTATAAAGCAAGCTACCTTCTCAAAATAAAAAGTAAACTATTCCACTTTCTAAATTGCATATATGTAGTTACTATTTTTCATATCATGACCTAAAATATAATAATTTATACTTTGCAAATTGAGTGCATAGCGTCAAAGTCATTATGAAAATGCTTGCTTTATTTTCATGTTCTAAATATTTACTAACCATTTAAAGTGCTTCCAAAGTGCTGTCTGGGTATCTTCACTATTTTTTCATATATGCTTCTGAAGTACATCTTTTTTTTCTAAAAGGCTTTCCTTGGTTGAAAGGAATTCTAAAAAGTCACTAAGTACTTTTTACACATGATGACTCTGTTCAATGATTTTTTTAAAAAAACTGTAATATAATCATAAAATTCAATTTTTTCTTTCAAAAAGATCAAATTGGTTTCCTAAGCAGCAAACATTGTGGAAACGTTATTGTGAAAGGATACTTTAAATCAGTATTTTGATTGTTTATGCATTCCGAATTCACTATCATGGTTTGTATTTTCAAACCACTTGTCTTTGATACATTGAATTAATTCATTAGGGAAAATGTTATGGAGTACGTAATCTAATGAGGTTATTGTGATGAATCTCTAACAGGAAAAGCAACCTACAGCATCCCAGTTATTATAGAAATTGCATTCCAGTAGTCCCAGCCAACAGACCTTAATAGTGACGAATACTGGGAGTCAAAATTAAGCAACAGCTAGAATACCACAGGTTATTGAATCCATGCTTTATATAATGGATGTTTGTTCACTGCATACACACACACACACATACACACACACAAACCCCAACCTGAGAACCAGATCCAAGTTTATTTTTCTATTACACTTCTAAGAATTGGTATGAAATATGTTGTAAATTCAATACTACTTTCAAATATTTCAGTCTCTTTATTTTTACAATAGCCTTTTTTGTGTGCCATACTGAGTAGCAAAAATAAATTCCATTGTATAACTGATTACAATATGAGTAAACAAGCTATGTACAACTGGAATACTGCATGTTTATTAATTCACACATACATTAAGGCTGGATGGAAATAAACATGTTTATTCCAACAAATTCAAGAAAAATTGTATTACAGATGAAATATCTATGGTTTCTTTCGTTCTTTTGACTAAAGCACTATTCAGACATTAAAAAAATGTTACTTTGGTTTTTTTATTTTATCTTCTTCAGATGCTTTAGAAAGACTCTTTGCTAACTTCTTTACTTCTTTATCTTTGTCATTAGGTAATACTTTCATATCTTTATCTTTATGATTTTTGTCTAACTCTGATTTTTCTTTTCCAGGTTTTCTATCTTGCTTAATTTTATGAGAATCTTTTTTTGATTTATCATCAATTTTCTCATCCTTTATGTCAAAGTCCTCAATTTTTTTCTTTGTCTTCTTCCTTTCTTCTTCTTTGGCTTCTTTCTTTAATTGTTGCTTTTCTTTTGTTTTCTTGGCTGATTCTTTGATTACTTTTTCATTATTTAAAAAAAGGAAAATATTTTTTTAAAATTAAGAGACTATGTATTAGCATGCCAAATGCATATCCATTCCAAGTTCAAATCATGAATTATGTTTCCACTTCAAAATAAGTTGATCACACAATATTAGTAGAAGCAGAAAAATATATAATTTATAGCCTTTTCTGACTTTTGTTTACTGTTATGGGGAAGTGCTCTTAGGGTTGCTTTATTGTTCTTGTTGATGTCCTTCCTACTTAAATGTTTACAATTAAATTTTGCCACATCTGTATTCTTTACTAGTAGGGTTACCTTGTCCAAAACTTACAAAATATAATGCAATTTAATCCTTATTTAATGACCATAACTGGGATCTGCACTAAGTGACATGGTTGTTAAGTGAGACATCATGTGATGTCTTGCAATTTACTGAAGGCTATTCCATAGACTCTGCTTGTCTGAAGCAAACTGTACAGTGCACAAATGGCAATCACGTGACTGAACTGCAAAACTAAAACAATTACAGGAAAACTACTGAAAGGAAATGGGTAGTATAAGCATATTATCTCAGTCTTCTATTACTTTCTGCTCTTCCTATTTTTTTACAATTTTGTTATATGTTCTTTTATGTACACTGAAATCAGAGGTATACTGCAGGTATAGCCGTTTACTCAAGGAAGGCCTTTTCAGCAGCAGTCTATGGCAGTGGTTCCCAAACTTTCCAGCTCCACAGACTGGCAGTGGTGACGGAGGGCGGGGGGGGAGGAATGGTTTTGCATGAACACACACTGCTTGCACAAATAGAGCTTCATGCGCTCTCCCATGCTTGAGTGGCCTGGTTCCCAACAGGCTGTGGACCAGTACCAGTCTGCAGATTGGGGGGGTTGAGGACTCCTGGTCTATGGAACATCCTTTTCAGTGAAGTATACTTAACATGAATTTTACTATGCTTTTTAATGTCAAGTAAAGATGTTTTGGTCATAGGTCACTGCTCAGATATTATTTAAGCTGCTACTCTGTTATTTTAATTACTGTTTTTATTTTAAAATTTTATGTTTTAAAATTTTTATTGTATTATAAGCTACCCAGAACAAAATTTAACATTACTATTATTTTGATTAATATTTGGTTATTTATATATTATATTGCTGGGGGGTTAGTTTAACTTTGCCTGTGCCATCCAGATTCACAGCTACAAGATGGATGGCTAAATTACTTGCTTAAATAAAGAAATAAATCATGCCAATGACTACGATAGCCATGATGTGTAGATTCTATACATCCACAGAGAACCAGCTGGGGAAGGTTGATGTCAAGTCTTTTTTAAGAAAATGTTAAGTTCAGCATTGGCATTAACTTCAGCAATGACACATGGACATGTGGTTAGTCCAACAACAAAAATATCCTCTCATATCCAACTTCAATTAGCATTATTTAATTGAACTTAATCTTGACCTAGTAAAGCATACTTGGAAATCTGTGTTTTATGTTGATAAAACAGGAAAAGAATGCAATATTTTAGGCAAATTATTGAAGAGACTGAGATGCACATCTATGTTACTCAGGTTAAACTTGAATATGTTATTCCCCAATAAATATTGACAAGATTTTTTTCTGACTACAATGTGAGAAATTTAAAATATAAAAAATGTGTTATACAATTAATTTGTTAGTGCTACAAGGCATATCAAATTTAAATTTACTCAAATACTGGCTTCCATGCCTAGAGTATCTCAAAATACACAATATTAGCAATCATGGAAGTGAGGTAAGGGTGAACAAGTGACAGATGCATGAATGATTATTTTCTGAAAATAGCTATTTTGCATAATTTTCAAGTACTGTGGCACTCCAAAACTCTAAAGTGAATTCAGTTGAAGGAAAAATAACCTGGAATCATCAATGTTAAGAAAAGACAGACAAATGGAATCAAAGACCTTTCCAAATTGTTCTTCTCACTAGGCATGCATCCAGGCCAATATTCATCAAAGGGAATGAATATCCTTTGTATTCACAGAGTGTGGAAAATCTTACATCTGACAAGATATTATCAACCCTTAATTTTTTTCTAGTACACTGTCTGAGACACAAAAGCTCTTGGAACTTTAAATATGATTGAAATTAAATGTATTAATATCAAATGACATTATAAATAAAATGTGTATGATCCATCATATAGTTTTTCCATACAAAAATCCTCATGCCTATATGCTAACTTGTTTAAAATAATCACTGTTACATCCTAAATAGAGATATAAAGCAATTCTCAACAGTATTATACTTTATTCGGAAAGGCTGATTACTTACCCATAAATTTATTACATATTTTCAGATTATTATACTACTTTACGTTTTCATTTACCATATAGAAATGGGGAACCTATCAATTCATGTGATTATATTGCTTGCCCAAATGTTTTACAAGAGTAAAATTATTAGGCAAGAATTTACATATCTGATAGACAAAAAAGTAATTAAATATCTGGCAAGCACCAGGATAAATAAATCCAAAGTCTTGTTTATATCATTAGAAAGATAATTTATAAGAGTTGTATGTATGTTTTTGAGACTATAATTATATATAACTCCAGCTGATAGATCTCAGTAAAAGCATCTTATTTTTTCTCTCTCCAGCTAGTTGATATGCACTTAAAAACTTGCTTCTATACATTTATAATAGAGAACTGTTTTCAGGAGAAGTTATACTATGGCATGGAGGTCAAAATGTTATATATTAGGAATGGGGTAATTTAGTAGTATATGCTGGAGGCATAATGCAAAGTATCTTGAGCTATTGAAGCAAAAGTAGATTATAAATATAATAAACTGCTTTAATCTTTTGAAAAACTATTTAGTAAAATAGGCCACATATGAAATTTATATGACAGTATCCAAAGTTAGTAGCCATAATTATTAACATGGCAAAACTCATGCACCGCAGGCATCAATGATCAATATGCAATAATCATTGCTAAGGCTTGGTAGTAAAGTACCTTTGACTTTGCTCTTGATTATCTCTCCAGGTTTTACTCCTGAATTTTTAAAAATGGAAATAGGTTGCAAGCATTATTTTAGGACATTTCATACACTAATTAAAAAATAAAATTTACACCAGAAATATTTCACAATGAAGCTATTAATATTCCACATTTAAATTTTTCATTATTTTGTAAAGCTAGAAAAAAACATAATGCACAAGATTTGTTTAATATCTCCTTTTGACAAAGAAATTTTTTACAGCTAATAAAGCAGGATAAGGAACCATCCCTATTTTTATTCCAGTAGACATTAGTTTATTTATGTTACTAAACTTGGAATTCCAATTTCACTTTTCCTGGTATTAATTACCTCGAGTTATAACTGTACTGAGATTTAATTTGTTGCAGTCATTGGATTGGATTGAAACAAATAAACACAATCTGGGCTCTGAAAATATGTCAACTACTTTAGAAAAGTATGCTGGACACTTGAATATATGAATAGCTGTAATAGTTCACAGAAATCTGATTTGTGAGTTATCAGTTGTGAGCAAGTACGGCATGAGTCGTAGAGATAAGTACAGGATTGAAATTGTTCTTTTCTTTAGAAGTGTTAAACAAGCTGCATCACACCTAGCCCATGATTTTAAACTGTTTTAGTTTATGTTTATTTAAGATATATAATTACCCATCTTATGTATCAAAATATTGGATGGCTTACAAACAATATTAAAAAAACTAAAAACATAAAACCTACATAAAAATTATTGGTGCCCCTAAACAACACATGCCTCATAACCAACAGCCAGTTTCTTAGGTGACAGCCAATGCTTATGAGAAAAGCCAGGTCTTCAAAGTTTTTTGGAAGGTCATGAGAGTATGGGCCTGTCAGAACTCAAAAGGTAAGGGTGTTTGAAAAGGCAGGAGGCCACAAGTTGTAGACAATCTAATATCCCCCATTCATGCTTCTCTCAGCCCTTGTCAGTACCGTTGACTACAGTTGAACTGTTGAAATTAAGCAGGTTCCTCCTTTCCCACAGCATTTCACCTATTATCAAAGATTTTAATTATATTTTAGACCAAGTTTAGAAGATCCTTGAAAATCTTGGGTGTGAGCATTGCCAACAAATTGTTATATTTAAAATGTGAAAGAAAATATTATGCAGATGCAGGTGTAATTTAAAGTGTTGTCATGATCTATAGTACTGACGCGGTGGCTCAGTGGGTTAAGACGCTGAGCTTGTCGATCAGAAGGTCGGCAGTTTGGCGGGTCGAATCCCGAGTGCCGCGTAGCAGAGTGAGCGCCTGTTACTCGTCCCAGCTCCTGCCCACCTAGCAGTTCGAAAGCACGTAAAAATGCAAGTAGAAAAATAAGGACCACTACGGTGGGAAGGTAACAGCGTTCCGTGCGCCTTTGGCGTCTAGTCATGCCGGCCACATGACCACGGAGACGTCCTTGGACAAGCACTGGCTCTTCGGCTTTGAAACGGAGATGAGCACCGGCCCCTAGAGTCGGAAACAACTAGCACGCATGTGCGGGGGAACCTTTACCTTTACCTTTATAGTACTTACTTTTTAGAGTATAGCCTTTATAAGTCTTCCCACCGTAGTGGTCCCTATTTTTCTACTTGCATTTTTACGTGCTTTCGAACTGCTAAGTTGGCAGAAGCTGGGACGAGTAACAGGCACTCACTCTGTTACGTGGCACTCAGGATTCGACCCGCCAAACTGCCGATCTTCTGATCAACAAGCTCAGCGTCCTAACCTACTGAGTATAAAGGCAAAAAAAGCCTTCAGCATGGAAAATGCTGTTATAGACAGATTGGAGGCTACACCCACACTGTATATTATCAAATTCTGAAAAGCTCAGTTAAGTTCATTAAATTCTCTGTCCCATTCTACCTCAAATCTAATTGGGCTCTTAATATTCAGTGCTTGGGGCCCAAGTGCCATTATTTCAAGTGCAATTTGAAAATAAATTTCATGAAATAATAGATCACATCCCTGAGCAAAATAAATCTTACAATATTGTGTTAGTCTTAAATATTAGGCAATTGTGGCAAGGTATTTTTAACATTCTTCCGCAAGTTAGTAAAACTGATATAAACTTAAATTATATTTATATTTAATCCCCCCAATAAAAAATAAAGTAGAAGGTACACAGACAGGAAAAATATCTTATAGTTTTTCCTAATGAAAAAAGTAACACTAAAGTATATTTTAAAATTACTTTCTAAATTCTAAAACAAAAGTGAATATGGTATGTTAACAAATAATCTAGAACCAAGACTGGTTCCAAGACTGCCTGACTTATTTGTTAATAGGTTGTGAATAAAGACCATTTACAAACAGGAATTCAGTACTATTTGCATATTCAGACTTACCTAATAGGCATATGAGTGGAAAGAATCTCTCATAATCTGTAACCTCCAATCAACCTCCATCAATTTCTCACATATTCAGAAGAGATCTTGCTCTATTTTTGTTAAGTTTCATATGCAATTTAAAACCCCTTTATACAGAGTTCTATTTCATGAGGTTTCATAAATAATCCAGGATGCCTATTTCAATCCTTGCTCTATAAATGTGAATGGAAGAACGTAACATGAGAATATGAATCTAGCAAGTTTATTCTAACCTAATGAGACTGGGAATTTTTGAATGCAACTAAGATAAACTAAACATCAATTTAATGTGCAGTATTAATGATATAAAAATTTGTGTATATAAAGAGTTAGCAAAGTGAATTCTAGAGTACAAATATTTTGTTACAACATATTCACTATTCATTATTTATCGACTTCCAAGATCTACAATTAAGATGTTCTAAGATAGCTAATGATACAAAGTATATACTAGATGATCAGAATGTTTATTTATACAACTCAAAAAGTTACTTTATAATGTGATGGGAAATTTATTGTTTATATCAGATACAGTTGAAGGTGGTCACAGAAATCCAGGGTTCAGCTAATAAATTTCGATTTGAACAGATAAAATGAAAAATTTTATGCAAATTATTTACATATTAGCATGACAGCAAAATAAGCAGAAGCTAAAAGCAGCTGTTCACAATTACACGCTCAGTATTATCAAGTAAGGCAAGCAATAAAAATTATAGATCTCTTTTGTAAGCTGTAAATATTATTTAAAACTGTATAGCAATATCAGTACAAATAATTAAAGCTGCTACTGTTCACAAGACTGTTCAAAAGTTGAGCATTTATTCGATGATGTGCCTATAGTGCAGGAGATTGGATTCTCTCCTTCCCAAAGTTAACATTTTCCAGAAAGGGATTACAATGCACAGAAACATAGGCATTGAGAAATAGTTGGATTTCAAGAGTCTGAATAATCAATTATCTCATTATGAGACCAGGGTTAAGACGAGAAATAAAATCAAACCCAAGTCAGCCATAACTTTGAAAGTCAGTTTGTACTGACTATCTTTAATATGTTCAGCATTACAAAAACACATATATACATGGATGGGCACGGGGGTATACTTACAGTTCTTATTCTCATAAAATATTCACTTTTTTTAACAAACTGCCTTTGAAAGAATAGTAATATACAAAGAAGTGACTGAAACCTGTTTTAAAAATATATAGACATTGCATGCTTGGTTTTAAATAATGAATAGTTTATTAGCCAGATAATAGATGTTAACAACTATTTTCAATATATGTTCTCTAAAATAAAAGAAACTAAAAAATTAGGAAATAATTACTGATACTAAATTCAGTAATAGTTCTCTAATTTAATGTTATGGTAGGCAGAATCTTAAAATGTAGAGTAACAATATATACACAATTTATTAGACATGCCTAAATATTTACAGCCTATTAACATTTCTTAGAAAAAATAAAAAAGATTTACAGATTAGTAATGTATGCTATTACTATAGAGCTTGTGCATTTTAGTGCAAAAGCAGACATACACCAATCATGCTGGTTAGGATACTGTTGGGTTAATACTGACAAAATGTTATTTCACTTTGTCTTTTGAATGTATATTTCTAAAAGAGTTTAGACAGCAGGTCTTCACGCAACTGATCTGTTCATAAGAGGGATTTACCCTGTTTTACTCAAGCACCTTTTTGCACTTAGTTAATGTTATGGACATTTCCTTTGATCAATGAATTGTTCCATGAACCGAAGTCACTGATTCTGCAAATCCACAATAACACATGTCTTTTTTCCTTGAACCCCTTCATTCTGTGACGTACCATCAACATCATCTGTTGCATCGTTTTCTTCTTCTTCTATTATTTCAAAAGGAGTCATTACATCATAGAGAAATGAGAGGAAGCCATAAAACCAATCAGAACTTTCCTCTGCTAAAATATTAAGGACTTCCTCAAGTGAATCAATATTTTCATTATTGCCATCTTTGGTTAAGCCTATGCAAGAATAAAGGGAAAAGAAGAGAGAGAGAAAGGCAGTATTAGATAGAAAGAAAAATCTTGATCTAGAAAGCTTTTAGAGACCCTATAATCACTAGATTAAGAAGAACAGAATATTTAAAAAAGATATTTGAAGAAATTAGTAAAAGAAAATGCAAAAAAAAGTGTCAAGGAATTAAATGGTTCTATTTATGGATTATGAGAAAACATCCAACAGACATATACACATATTCTCTCTCTCTCTCTTTCCCCGTCGCCCTGACAGACATGTATACGTACATACTGTACATTGCCTTTACTGAGGTGACTATATTTTGCATATGACAAAGTATCATTTTGCTCATGAAGATAAGTTTGTTTTCAAATTGCTATTGAACTCTTATTACTACTACAAAACCGCTACTCCACTAAAAATAAACTGTCCACAGGTGATAAGCATATGATTTCATGACACTTTTTTTTAAAAAAAACAAGGATAACACTAAAGCATGGGTATCAAACTCGCTGCATCATGTGACATGTTGCAACGTATTGTGACTTTTTTTGCTGGGGTGGGTACGGCTTCTGCATGATGCAACCAGCCCGTTGGCCGGCAGTTTGACACTCCTGCACTAAAGGAAGGTAAAGTTTAAAACAAAGTAATCATAATCATAATAGTAAAGTTGGAAGGGACCTTGGAGGTCATCTAGTCCAACCCCCTGCTCAGGCAGGAAACCCTATACCATTTCGGACAAATGACTCTCCAGTCTCTTCTTAAAAACTTCCAGTGTTGGAGCATTCACCACTTCTGGAGGCAAGTTGTTCCACTGGTTAATTGTTCTGTCAGGAAGTTTTTCCTTAGTTCTAGGTTGCTTCTCTCCTTGATTAGTTTCCATCCGTTGCTTCTTGTCCTGCCTTCAGGCACTTTGGAGAATAGCTTGACTCCCTCTTCTTTGTGGCAGCACCTGAGATATTGGAACACTGCTATCATGTCACCCCTAGTCCTTCTCTTCATTAAACTAGACACTAGTATTCTCAATGCCAATGCAAAGAAAGATCTTCCTGAACAAGGGCTGAATGAGTTCACAGTCCAGTGGCTCCACTAGGCTAATCCAATCTAGTTCTCTCAAAAACTGATGAAATTTCAACTGGCATAGACATAAAAAAAGAAAATATCTAGCCTAGCTCTTCCTCGTGTTGCAGTAACAGAATACTAAAAAGGCTCAAGATTAGGCTAGGTAGGTCTGCAAAATCCTTCATCCATCATTTATCTCCAGCAACTAGCATTCAAAAATATATCTCAACTTGAGAACTGCACTTAATGTTCCATGACTAATTACAGTTGCAAAAAAAAGTATGTGAACCCTTTGGGATTAGGTGGAGTTTTGCATGAATTGGCCATAAAATGCGCTCTAAACGTCATGTAAGTCACAACAATAGAAAAACACAGTCTGCTTAAAATAATACTACACAAACATTAGCTGTTGTCATGTTTTAATTGAACATAAGATGGAAACATTCACAGTGCAGGGTGGAAAAAGTATGTGAACCTTTGGACTTAATAACTGGTTGATCCTCCTTTGGCAGCAATAACCTGCACAGACCTGCACAACGATCTGGAGTAATTTTGGACCACTCTTCTTCACAAAACTGTTTCAGTGTAGCAATATTCTTGGGATGTCTGGTGTAAATCGCTCTCTTAAGGCCATGCCACAGCATTTCAATCGGGTTGAGGTCAGGACTCTGGGCCACTCCAGAA
The DNA here is from genome assembly GCA_024449315.1 of Daboia siamensis. Classification (NCBI taxonomy): domain Eukaryota; kingdom Metazoa; phylum Chordata; class Lepidosauria; order Squamata; family Viperidae; genus Daboia; species Daboia siamensis. Next base: position 931,470 of record JAKJMR010000411.1, on the reverse strand, counting down.
GGCATATTCTGTTCTGTTGAAGCCACTGTTTTGTTGAATTACTTGTATGCTTTGGGTCATTGTCCTGTTGCATCACCCATCCTCTGCGGAGCTTCAGTTGGCGGACAGATGGTCGTACGTTTTCCTGCAAAATGTCCTGATAAACTCTAGAATTCATTTTCCCATCAATGACAACAATCCATCCAGGCCCTGAGGCAGCAAAGCAGCCCCAAACCATGATGCTCCCTCCGCCATGTTTTACAATGGGGATGAGGTTTTGATGTTGGTGTGCTGTGCCTTTTTTTCTCCACACAGTGTTGTGTGTTTTTCCCAAACAACTCAATTTTGGTTTCATCTGTCCACAGTATATTTTGCCAGTAGTGCTATGAAATATCCAGGTGCTCTTTTGCAAACTTAAAATGTGCTGCAATATTTTTTTTGGACAGCAATGGCTTCCTCCGTGGTGTCCTCCCATGTACTCCATTCTTGTTTAATGTTTTCCTTATTGTAGATGTGTCAACAAAAATGTTAGCATGTGCCAGAGATTTCTGTAGGTCTTTAGCTGACACTCTAGGATTCTTCTTTACCTCATTAAGTATTATGTGCTGTGCTCTTGCAGTCATTTTTACAGGACGACCACACCTAGGGAGAGTAGCAACAGTGCTAAACTTTCTCCATTTGTAGACAGTCTGTCTTACCGTGGACACATGAACATCAAGGCTTTTGGAGATACTTTTGTAACCCTTTCCAGCTTCATGCAAGTCAACAATTCTTGATAGTAGGTCTTCTGAGAACTCTTTTCTGCGAGGCATGGTTCACATCAGACAGTGCTTCTTGAGACCAGTAAACCCAAAACAGGTGTGTATTTTTAAAGGGCAGGGCAGCTGTCAGCAACACATCCAATATCATCACACTGATTGGAGTCAAGGTTGGCTCACTCCTGGCTCCAATTAGCTCTTGGAGAAGTCATTAAGCTAAGGGTTCACATACTTTTTCCACCCTACACTGTGAATGTTTCCATCTTATGTTCAATTAAAACATGACAACAGCTAATGTTTGTATAGTATTATTTTAAGCAGACTGTGTTTTTTTATTATTGTGACTTACATGATGTTTAGAGCGGATTTTATGGCCAATTCATGCAAAACTCCACGTAATCCCAAAGGGTTCACATACTTTTTCTTGCAACTGTATTTGTAGATCACTCATAATTTTTAATACACTTCTGAAGCCGTCACATAGATTGAAGAAGACTTTTTAACAATGAATAAAAGATCATAAGTCCTACAAAAGATGTACTATTTATTTCCCTGAAGTGCACGAAATGTTTATCGTTACCATAATTATGAATGAATACTTTATTTGTGTGTTATTACACACAAAAGAAATTAGTCTCTGGTGCAGAAGCTCTCAATGTACATGCAAAGCAACAGAATAATAATAATAATCATATTATGATTAATAGTTATTGATTATTAATTATTGAAGATACTTTTAGAACCAAGTTTATGAACTATGTATTTCATATTTTCATAAATATATAACATTTGTACAGCCTACAGACTACCTCTCTAAAATAATCTTATTTTCCATGATTGCTTGTTCTATTTTTAATTATTCTATCTTAAACATGTTTTCCACCAATTAATTCATTATAAATTAAGTAGCTGATCTCTAATTCTAATTATTTGGCATTTCCATTTTAAAACAGATGTTACAATGGCTATTTACTTATTCGGCTAATTTAATATTCTGTTTTTCCTAGGAACTCAGCAATTTAATATTTCAGTTCTTAGTTTTGGATATATAATCAGGCACTAATCATTTGTTAATATTTGTTATAGCTCTAAAATAGTATATCATCTACAATTTTTATCTGTTCTTATAGATTCCTATCAACATCTTTTCCAGTGAAGAGTGATACAGAGATGCCAGTTGTGCTCCCCAATGCCACATCATATTTCTCTCAATTTTTGAGGGGTCCGTAGTGCTCTCTGAGTTTGTTTGCTTGCAGATGTTTCATTATCCAACCTAGGTAACATCATCAGTACTAGCAGGACAGGACTTCCGGGTGGCAAGGCGCCGCCGCCGACAGCTGCTTTTAGCTTGTCAGCTTCGCGGCTTTGTAGAACCGCCGAAAACAGCGCCGATCAGCTGTTTCGGCGGTTCGAAAGCCCCCTCCTCGGGAGAAGAGGAGGGGGTGAGTTTCCAAGTAGGGGAAGGGCTCTCTGGGGCCGTCAGGGCTTAAAGCTCTGGCGGCTGGAAGATTGAGCCCCCCCGAAGCTTGGATTTCTCCGGGCCGCGCAGCGTGTCTGCTCCGTTTTTCCTGGAGCAGAACAAGGCGAACGCAACCATCCCTGCCTACAAGAATGGACTTTGGAAGTTAATGGAAGCAGGCAGAGCGATGCAAGAGAACAAGGAGTAAGTGAACTTTTGAACTTTGGCTCAATCTACATTGAAGACTTAGAAAGTGAAAGTGCGTAGTTGCAAAAGGGGGAAAAAATGGCGGCTAAATCTTCTTCTAAACTTCCTAAAACTGCGGGGGCTTCTCCCCTGCCGCATTCTTCAGCGCAAGTGTTAGCACCTCCTGCACCTCTACCTTCGCCTGTCTTAACACTTAAAGTTTTGGAAGATGCTTTGGAAAAACATTCACAGCATTTGGCTGAGATGATAGATGAGAAGATGGATGAGAAGCTGACAGAAAAATTTACAGTAATGAGGGAGGACATCTTGCTTGCATTTCAAGGCATGGCGATATGTATTGAACGCCTTGACGAAAGAGTGGAGGATCTCACTCAAAATAATACTAAATTGGATGCAAAGATATTAGAGACTGAGAATGTGGTGGATAAAATTGATTATGACTTGACATTGGTACAATATCATGAAATGGAGTTTGCTGTGAGGATAAGGGGTCTTAAGGAGAATTTAAAGGAGGATTTGAAAAAATTAGTTTCTGTTGCTCTCGAAGACGTGCTGGGAAGGCCAGCTGAAGAAATTGCAGAAGATATAGACAAAATTTTCCGTGTTAACTCCTGGATTGCGAGACAAAGGAAATTACCTAGAGATGTGGTTGTTTACTTTACAAAGAGAGCAATCAGGAATGAAGTTATTCAAGTTTCTTACAATACAAAGCTTGTGATTGCTGACCAAGAAGTTTTGGTTTTAAAAGAGATCCCTCCAAAAATCCTAAGGAAACGAAAGGAATTTGCATTTCTAGCACATGAGCTTAAGCGACGCGATGTCAGGTTCAGATGGGAGATTCCAATGGGTATGGTGGTAATGTTTGAAGATACAAGATACCGTCTCGCTACGGTCCTGCAGGCACGTGATTTTTATAGCAATGTTTTAAAAGCAATTCCTATACCACTTCTGGAATCAATAAAGGAGGGAAAGTCTTATGATGCTGAAGGAATACAGATAGATGAGACAGCACCAGGAGTGATTCAAATTTCAACAGTAGAAGAAGCAAAGGACCAGAGGGTCACCCGAGAGAAAGAAAATTTTTCAATATTTAAATCAATTTAAGACTGACGTTATTTGCTTACAAGAAACACATATTAGAGTTATGGACCAAAAGTATTTATCAAATTCAAGACTAGGTACACAATTTATTGCCTCTGCAGTTAACAAGAAAAATGGAGTGGTTATTTATGTCAAGAATACAATTACAGCAGAGTTAATTGAAGTTGATCAACAAGGAAGATATGTTATTGTGGACTTGTTACTAGAAGGTAAAAGAACTCTTTTGGTTGGATTATACGCGCCCAATCAACAGCAAGCTGACTTTTATAGATTGTTACACAGCAGGATTACCCAACTGGATTACAAATCTTTTATTTTTATGGGAGACTGGAATGGTGTTTTGAATGTACAAATGGATAAGAGTGGATCTTACAGAAGTACCCCAAGTCATGCGAAATTGCCTAAATCTTTTTTTGAAATGATGGACGATATGGAATTACGTGATGTTTGGAGGGAAAGAAACTTACAAGAAAGAGACTATACTTTCTTTTCTGATAGACACCAATCTTTTTCCAGGATTGATTTTATACTATTGTCTAATGACCTTTTTTTTAGAACTAAGAGGATAAAGATTTGTTCAAAGACTATGTCTGATCACAGCCCAGTTTGGCTAGAGATTGGAAAAGATAGTAGAGAACGACGTTCCTGGCGTTTAAATGAGAATTTGTTCAGAAATCAGAAAAACGTGGAAGAGTGCAAAAAACAGATGAAGGTTTTTTTTGAAACGAATATGCATAAGGGTACTTCTATGGAAATGGTATGGGATGCTAGTAAGGCGTACATGAGAGGTGTGTTGATATATCTTAATAATAAATATAGACGCAACTTGGATTTTAGGAGGAAAGAATTGGAGACAGAGATTAAGGAAAAAGAAAAGGCTTTAATTTTGAACCCATCGGATGTGAAGATTAAAGAGACTATTAAGCTGTTAAGAGGACAATTTGATAAGTTAATGGCTGATCAGGTGGCAACTAATCTACGGTTTGCAAGGCATAATACTTTTTGCAATGCCAATAAACCAGGCAGATGGTTAGCTTATATGTTAAGAAAGAAGCAAAGGGTTTCTAATATAGATAAAATAGAACATAAGGGAAAGATTGTGTATCAACAGAATCTTATTAAGGAAACTTTTGTTGATTTTTTTTCTAAATTATATGCTAGTGATAAGATTAATGAAACGGACATTGATTTATATTTGAAAGATTTTAGCATCCCGGTTCTTACGCAAGACCAAAAAGAAGAAATGAATCAGTTGATAACTGAGGAAGAAATATACTTGGCAATTAAACAGTTAAAAGTAGGTAAAGCACCAGGCACTGATGGTTTGACTGCTGTGTATTATAAAAATCTACAGTTTGAGATGATAAAGCCATTAAAGGAACTGTTTCAGACAATTCAAAAAGGGGGAGGAGTGCCTCCGTCTTGGAAAACTGCTTTTATTTCTTTAATTCCTAAAGAAGATCAGGACGCTACTCAAGCAAAAAACTATAGGCCAATTTCACTTTTGAATACGGACTACAAGATATTTGCTAAGGTTTTAGCTAGTAGACTTATGAGGGTATTGCAACAGGTAATTCATGGTGATCAAACTGGGTTTATAAGTGGTAGACAAATGAAAAATAATGTGAGACATATAGTTGATTTGTTGGAATTTTTGGAAAGGAATAACCAGATCTCTGCAGCATTGATTTTTTTGGATGCTGAAAAAGCCTTTGATCAATTGGATTGGAAATTTTTGTTAAAAGTATTAGATAAAATGAATTTTGGGGATGAATTTTTACAACCAATTAGGGCAATATATCAGAAGCAAACAGCTCGAATAATTGTTAATAATAGTTTGACTGAAATGTGTAATATTGAAAAGGGCACAAGGCAGGGTTGCCCGTTATCACCTTTGTTATTTGTTTTAACGTTGGAGATATTATTGATTAAAATACGGAATTCGGAAACAATTAAGGGAATTCAAATAAGAGATCAGGACTATAAATTGAGGGCGTTTGCGGATGATCTGGTTATTACTTTGACACATCCAGAAAATTCTGTTATGGAATTGATGGAGTTAATATCGCAATATGGGAAAGTTTCTGGATTTAAGATTAACATACAAAAAACTAAAATTTTATCCAAAAACATGACAGCATTACAAAAGGTTTCTTTAGAAAGCTTAACTGGATTTGAAATTGTTGAAAGGGTTAAATATTTGGGGGTATATCTAGCACCCTCAAATGTTAAATTATATAAAAATAATTATGAAAAGTTATGGAATAAAGTGCAAAAAGAATTGGATAGTTGGAAAAAATTACAACTATCATTATTGGGAAGAATTGCAGCAGTAAAGATGAATGTTTTGCCAAAATTTTTATTTTTGTTTCAAATGATACCCATTCTCAAAAAGGATTCAAATTTGGAGGAATGGCAGAAGGGTATTAACAAATTTGTTTGGGCAGGGAAAAGGCCACGGGTCAAATTTAAAATCATGCAGGATACACGCGAAAGAGGTGGTCTAAGAATGCCCAATTTTAAATTATATTATGAAGCTGCTGCATTATCAGCTATAAGTGATTGGATCAATCTGACATAGGGGAGACTGTTAAATCTTGAAGGGTATGATTTGTTATTTGGTTGGCATGCATATTTACTGTATGACAAAAAGGTAGATAATGTGTTCAAAATGCATATTTTGAGGTATGCTTTGTTGCGAGTTTGGAAAAAGCACAGACAAAAGTTAAATTATAAGATACCGTTATGGGCAATACCCAAACACGCAATAGAGAATATAAATGTTGGATTTAAACATGATGTGACTACATATAAGGAAATTTTGAGCTTGGAGAGGAATGTGTGGTGTTTGAAGTCATATAATCTTTTACGAGAAAAAAAGATTGTACAAACTTGGTTTCAATATGGACAATTACAAGCCAGGTGGAAAGAAGATCAGAAGATTGGTTTTTTGATGGATGATGAAAATTTGGTAAAACAAATTAGAAATCAGGGACCAGCGCATATTAAACGGATATATCTTGCATTGATAGAGATTGACTCAGAAACAGAAATTGTTAAGGATTGTATGATAAAATGGGCACAGAATATTCAGGAAGTTATCACAATGGACACTTGGGAAAAGATCTGGGTGAGAAATGTGAAATTTACGCAAGCTCAAAATTTAAGAGAGAACTTTTATAAAATGTTTTATAGATGGCATTTAGATCCTAGAAAGTTAGCAAGTATGTATCCGAATTACCAGCCCAAATGTTGGAGATGTGGTGGCGAAGATGCAACGTATTTTCATATATGGTGGACTTGCAAAAAGATCAAACCATTTTGGATTAAAATTTGGTGGAATATGCAGAAGATATTCAAGAAAAGGATAAAGTTTTGTCCACAATTGTTTTTACTGGGCATTATTACTGATACTATAGTGTTGGACATTAATTTGATGTTGAACTTAATTACGGCAGCGAGACTCTTAGTAGGGCAATATTGGAAGAAGGAAGAACTGCCGACTATAGAGGAATGGACTTTAAAAGTTTCCAACCTGGCGGAAATGGCAAAGATCTCAGCATATTTGAAAGATCATTCTCAACAACGATATATTGTGGAGTGGAAGAAATGGATTGATTACATCCAGAATAAATATGGGACTAAAAAGTTTCATCTAGCATTTGAATAAGTATATTGCTTGTAGTCATTTTATAAGAGCTAAAGTGCGAGAAATTTAATAGTTTATTGTTGTTAGCATATGAGAGTTTATGATTGGTTATTTTATTTTTATACCTTGTATCTAGCTCTGGGAAGTCCGGGGGGGGAGGGGGGAAGGGGAGGGCGAGAGGGTGGGATAGGGTTGGGGAGGGTTGGGGGATGGGATGTAATAATTAAAATGTATTGAAAAACTTTTCAATAAAAAAAAAAAAAAAAAAAAAAGTACTAGCAGGACAGAGCTGCCCAACCTTTTCGGCTTTACGGACCGGCAGGGGAATGAGGGAATGGTTCTGCATGAGTGATGGGCAAGTGCATGCACAGCTCTATTTGCACAAGTGATTCATGCAAATGGAGCGCATGCTCATCTGCCACTTCCACAACCTGTTCTAAAAGGTTCAAGGCCTAGTAGTGGGCCGCAGCCCAGGGGTTTGAGACCTCTGTAGTAGGGAATGGGGTTTCCTTTTAGCTTATATTCTAGTGGCTTGCCCTGTCAGTGTTGGTGGAAATGGTCTTGGTGTTTTTTGGTTTCTCCAATCTAATAAATGTATTACTCCTGGTTAGTTCTCAGCTTTTTAAAAAAATATTATTTCTGACCTTCCATTAATTTCAAATTATTTTTCTTTATTCATTTTAATTCAACAATAATTCCTTAAAAAAGACATACTTACCTTTTATAATTTCCTTGATCCTGATGGTCTTTTTGTACTTTTCCTAGCACTATTTTTAAAAAGAATTCTATTCATTTAAAACAAAGAGATAGTTACAGATAATACCATTAAGTAGATAACTAATATTTCTGAAGTTATGCAATATAACTGCAATATAACTGCAATAAAAGATAAAACATACCAAATAAAATACAATGAATGCATTTCCTGAAATTTCTTTGAGTTTAATGCCAAAATCTTCACAAAGTACAAGGAAGGAAGGAAGGAAGGAAGGAAGGGCTTGTTTGTATTCAGAAACTTATCAATAACCAATGCATAGCCTACAAAACTGATGTTAATATGCTCCCACTGCAGGAGCTATCCAGTAGGCAAGCTGCCACATTCTATACATTTGCATTTTTGGAATAAACTATACAGATGGGCCTAGATAAAATTCATAGTAATAAGAGCATAGATTGCTATAGCCAGGTACTTTGCATTAGGTAGGACTTCAACTGGCACATCAGCTACCACAAAGTTCTCCTTCTATATAGCCTCTATCTGCTGTTCTAGCAATGTTTTACTACATTGGGTAAAAAGGACTTTCTGATAAGCAGTATGGGTAATGAAGGGAAGTGTTTGCAAAGCAGTAGGACAATCCATTTCATCTAGAGTGTCCCATAGTTGGGCCACTAATCTTTCTGTTTATTTAGTCATGGTTTTCATGACTAAACTAAATACCCTGTGACACTTTGGGTCATTTCAGAGAGATTTCCTTACATAAACAAAGAAAAAGAAGGAGCAGGAGCAAGAGCAGGAAAAAAAGCAGAGGGAGCAAGATCAACTTCCAACTTCCTGCTGGCTTCCTCAATGGCTTTGCTTGCATGGGACACTGGCTTCTTTTTCTTCCTTTCTTTTTTTCGCTTTCTTCCATCCATCCATCCATCCATCCATCCATCCATCCATCCATCCATCCATATTTACTTCTGTTTTTTGGCAAAATGCCCCATCGTGAACAATGGAGTCTCTTAACAACCATGGTGTTTCCCTTAACAATTGCCATGAAAAAAAGGTTGTGAAATCAGGTCAGTCATGTGATGATATGCTTTATGATCATCACGGCCTATGACTGTAATGGTCAGGCTCCGTTATGACCATAAATTGAGGATTATGAACAATTGACGATAACTGGAATGGTGTACTTCTTGTAAAGCTTATATATTACTTTGCCATTTAAGGAAAATGAATAGAATTATCCTGTCTGTCAAGCTGCAGGTGAAATATATTCATTTAGTTACAATCCATGATCAATATTTAGAAGGCAAAAACATGTAAGATATAAAGCAACCATATAAAACAACAATAAAATAAAACTTATAAAGTCTGAAGCAATTAATAGTATAAGAAAAGCACCAGGTGATTTCTGTAAGTCATAGCTAATGTTAAAATTTAACAACTTTACATATCTGAAATTTAATTGCCTAGGAGAAAGCTCTAACTTCTTTCTCTGAAGAACAATTAAGATTTCTAGCAACTGGTGCTATAAGGTCTGTCCTCCAT